>PISX010002251.1:0-165878 GCA_004024625.1 Mellivora capensis | reverse complement strand
CAGGCACGTTGAGCTCTGCAGCCCCCCTAGCCCCGCCGGCCCCCCTCCGGCCCCCCAGCCCGGCCGCCCCCGCAGGCCCGCCAACCCCCGCCTCTCGCCAGGACGCCAGCAGCCGGTGGTGCGTCATGACTGGGGCTGTGCGCACTTCATTTATTCAATAGCTCTGGGCCTGAAAAACACCGGCGAAATTGCATCCCATTTTCCCCAAGCCCATTAGCAACCAGCGGCTCATTCTCGGTAATTCTGCTGAACCACTCCGGGCTGGCAAGGAGGGGGCTCTGTTCCGCTGCCGCCCCCACTGGCCCAGAGAACAATAGCCTGACTTAGTCACCAGCAGAGGGTGGGACACCCCCCCCACCGCCACCGCCGGCCCAGCGCCCCCTCCCCACGCCTCTGCCAGCTGAGCCTTGTTCTGGACTTTTCTCTCCTTTTAGTGGCCTCACCTCCTCTCCACCACTCCTAGCCCCTACCCCCAAAAGATCTCCCTGGGCCCTCAGATTGGATTCCTTCCTGGGGCTACTCAGCACCTGCCACCCCAGGAGGCACCAGGACGCCCTTCTTGGGGGAGGGGCCTGTCAGTAACAATGATAACCTCTGCCAGCCCCCCCCCTTCCCTGAGGGCTCGCCAGGCCGGAGCTGAGTCCTGCCTGACCTGCATGAAAGCTCAGCAGCACCCCTGCCTTCCCATGGGTACCCCCCACCCCCGCCGGGAGTGGCTGCTCAGCTCCGGCCCAGGACCTCAGGCAGGTGGCTGCCCCAGCCCCAGTCTGACTGGTTTTCAGCAGAAAATAGGAAAGGTGGTCTTAAAAGCTGCCAGGCAGGAGGAGGCAGGGGCATTCCAGGAGAGGGAGAAGGAAAGAGGACTTTGTCATCGGGCATGGTGTCCTCCGAGCTGTGGGCTGTGTCTTGGGGCTGTGGATTCACCACTCCACACTACGGACATGACCCAAGGGTCTTTCTCCCCAACCCTGAAGGGGACCCAGGCTTCTTGGGGTCTCCGTCCTCTGTCTCTGGGTTTGCACGTGGCTAGGGAGAGAGCGGGCACCGTGAGGTCTCTATCCGAGCTGTGGAGTGCTGGGGTACCGCTGGCTGAGTGGAAGATGGAGGCATGAAGTATCCATACACAGTCATGGTCACTGTCTCGTTCTAGGTTACTCATGAAGTGCCGGGGGCTTGGGGACGCCAGCAAGCCCCTATCTGAGGCTCCTTCTGGTGACTCACAGCACTCCAAGGATCCTGGAGAAGGGGACATTGGGGCGGGGAGGACGGGTGCAGCTGGCCGGTCTTCCCCTGGGCCAGGGGTGGGGGGACTTCTAGCTCAGGGACCCCTGTGTGGTGCACATGTGAGGCAGGGAAGTGGGAAACCTGGGGCTGAGGGGCTTCTCGGGGGAACCCATGAAGTGAACCCCTATTGGAGAGATGGGGCACCATCTCTTGGTCCCAAGCTCAGGGAAGAGGCAGCCTTAGTAAAGCTGAGCGCCCCCCACGCCCCGTGTGCTGTGTGGCCGCCAGCCCCCTTCCTCCTGGACTGGCCTCAGGAAAATGTCAGCATGCAAGGGAGACGCCAAATGGAAGATGACAGCAGCCCGCCCGACCCAGCAGGGCCTCTCCTCGCCCCCCCACCCCGCTGTCTGGGGGGGGGGCTCCATTCGCGGCTTCCCTGGGGGCACAGAGACTTCCCCTGAGGGTCCAAGCTGATGTGGGGGGCCGGGACAGGAAAGGCAGGACTGCAGGCAGGGACCCCCGAGGGACAGGGTGCCTGCCAGCCACTCTACACTGGGGTCCCCTCTTTCCCAAGACCCCAGGTCAGACACTAAGGAAACAAGGCTCAGAGGGTTCAAGTCCCTTCCCCAAGATCACACAGCAAGTCTGTGGCAGAGCCCCCGGTGGCTCGGGGGCGCCCAGCCTGGGGCTCCCGCTGTGTCCGTGACCCCTCGGTCCCCAGCCCTAGCCGCTGCTGGAGTGGAGGTGGAGAGTGAAGCAGGAGCAGCTTCCTGGAAATGTAACGGTCTTCTCTTTCTGTGAGAGAAACTCAGTTTGTTCTTGGGCAGCCTGTGAACTGGGCCCTGCTCCGTCACGTGCGGCCTCCCTGGGCGCCCACCAAAGGGGAGGTGTGACCGGCGGAGCGGTCCTCGGAACAGAAACCGTGCCCCCTGAGCCCCGAGAAGCAAATGAGCATGGCCATTAGGGGAACTGGTTGTGAGGGGAAGACCCGCCCACCTTGGAGAAAGGAGGCCTCATCATCAACAGGCCAGAGTGGGGTCACCTTCATTAGTGACGGGGGGGGGGGATGAGAGAGTCCTGTGGCTAGGGGGCACCCCACAGTGACCCAGGAACACCTGCGCACAGGGCGGGTTGCTTTAGTCTCAGAAAGAACCCGTGAGGAGCCGCACTTCAGAGAGAGCAGGGTCCACTCTGACCCCAAACCTTTCCTCTAGCCCAGCTCATGATACAGCTGTCACCCATCACCAGTGTCCACAGCTCCTTGCCGTCTCTGCCAGCAGACATTTCTGCTGTTCAACTTCCTGGACCACTCTGCACCCCACTTGGGGTCCCTGACCTTGGCTCAGACACAGAGAACGGCCCCGTAGTCTCATGTGCACATCTGTGTGCGTATGTGTGCCCAGAGCAGGAAGGGTGTATGGCATATTCAATCATTTACGTACATATCCCTCAGCCTTTGAAAGTCAATTCGGGGGCGTGAGGCTGGCTGGGTGGAGCTGCAGACTGGGCTCAAGCAGGGAGACAGGAGCTCCCGGGTGAGAGAGGCCTTGGGACATGGCCCCTCACTGAGGTTTGGGGCTCAAACTCAGGGAGGGCTGTCCTGCCTCCTGGGGGACCAGGAGAGCCCCAGGAAACCCCTAGAAACGCCCATGGACAGTTCCGGCTAGATGATGCATTGACAGGAGAAGGGCAAGGGGTGAAAAGCAGAAGCCAGGGGCGAGGAGTCCCAGGGAGAGAGGCGGTGAGAGCCCCACTCTGTCCCGCCTCCCAGGCTTTCGGGAATGCAGGGAGAACTGCAGGGGTGGGGGGCTTGCCTGGGTAATGGAGGGGAGCTAAGAATGTGGCAGGGTGTTTGGATAGTCAAGGGGAGGGTGGCCCAGCAACCCGGAGGGCTGGGTCACATGGGGCGGTGGCCCAGGAAGGGACTCTTGGGGCTTTAGTGTCACATAATCTGATTCAATCACATCCATTTTACAGATGAGAAGACTGAACCCCAGTGGAGGCAAGGGTTAATTTGGAGCCAGGGTTAATTTGGAGCCAGGATCCTAACAGATCTGCAACCAAAGGGTCACCGGGACCCACTCCCACTGGTTTGAAGACAGCAGCCAGCTCTGCTGGACACAGGGTCGGGCACAGAGAGGGTGGTGGTTAGGACAGTGCGCCAGCCCCAGGGGTCTGTGTGAAGAAGGGAGCGGTGAGCTGGGGCCACAGGTCTGAGACCGTCCCCAGGAAGCCAGCCTCTCAGCTAGTCTGTTTGGGGTCCCTACAGGAAATGCAGAAGTGGGAATGAGTGGGGTGAGCTCACATGACCTGTGGGGCGGGGTGGGGGGTGGAACATGGGACCCCCCCGTCCACACTCTACAAGCTCCCCGAAAGCTGACTTCAGCAGGCCACAGTCCCTGCCACATAGGAGGGGTCATACAGGCAGCTTTCTCCCTAGACTTGGAGTGGAAGAGGGTCATGGGGGGCAGAGGGCCCTCAGCACCCTCTGTGATCTGCTGTGGAGTATTGCTGGGGACCCAGATGCAGCTCTGAGCCTCAGGGGCTCTGCTCCTCATGGTTCTGTTTGGGAGTCTTTGGGAGCAAAGGGGCAGATGGGGAGGCCACAGCCCCTGGACACTGGGGCTAGCACTGAGGGGTGGTCTGGACCAATTGGGGCAGCCCCCAGGCCAGGGCGCGTTGGGGGGCGTTGACTTTAGGATCCACAGGACCCTAACCAGCCATGGGTCACCAGAAGGAAATCCCCAGTCTAACGGGAACCTGACGCACGAGACACCTTATATATACTTAGAACCCACCTGTCATCCCGCTCATGAGGTGGGTGGGAATGTGCCCATTTTATAGATGAAGAGGAGGAGGCTCAGTGCCAGGAGGTGGCAAGGCTGGATTCAAACCCAGGTCCTCATAGGAGCCCACACCCACCAGACGTATTCTATTAAGTTTTTCTTTTTGTCTGTCTGTCTGTCTGTCTTTCTTTCTTTCTTTCTTTTTAGTAAATTTTCTGCACCCAACCTGGGGCTCGAGCTCAGGACCCTGAGATCAAGAATGGGGAGCTTTTCCAACTCAACCTGCCAGGTGCCCCATTGTTGTTTTTTTTTTAATTATTAAACAGACAAACAAACAACATCCCCTACAGGGTCCCCACCCCCAGGTGTGAGGGGCGAGGGGCGCCGGTGCAGGGCTGGGGAGCCAGGCCCGCCGGGGGGAGCCCTTCCCCCTGCCCAGCCAGCCCGGCCCAGACGGAGGCGGCCGAGGCGCGCGGGCGGGCGAGAGGCTCCGGGGTAAACAGTGAGTCACCGCGGCCCCGCGTGGCCCTCCCGGCGGCGGCAGGTTCCGCAGGTAATTATGTAATTGACGAGGCTCGGGCGCGGCTGAGTCACAGCCCGGCTGAGTCGTGACCAGCGGAGGCTGCAGAGCGGAGGCGGGGGCTCAGCCTCTGCCCCTGGGGAGGGGGGGCGGCTGCGGGGGCGGGCAGCCGGCTCAGACCGCAGACGGAGAGCAAGCGGGCCTTCTGGGCCCGGGTTCCCACCTGGAAGAGCGGGGCGGGGGGAGTGGACCCCGCTGCCAAGGACCCTGGGCTTCTCTTCCCGAAGATGCTGCCTGGACGCTCCCTGCAGGGTCCCCGCAGCAAAGGCCGGTGGCTCAGGAGAAGCATCCGTCGCCCTCCCCCCCAGGGCAGATGGCCTTTGTTTTTAAACCTTCCACTTAATGAACATCCTCTCTGAACATATAGACACACAAACATATTTCGATTTTTATAATGTGTATTTATTATTCAAATAGCCCAGAGACATGCCAAGTATTTGCCATGGAAAAGCAGAATTCCTGAGCCCCTTGGCGGGGAGGGGGCTGGGGGTCCTTGGCTCTTTGGTTTTTGAGTTCATTGCCACTCAGAGTTCTCTGCAGGCCCGCACGGTCCTCCCCAGCCCACGGGGCAGGCCTGTGCCTTGTGATGGATCCTCCCCTGGTTCCCACTCAGGGTCTTTTAAAGGGTGGGGTGTGCATGACCTCCCCTTCTTCCTGGGGGAGGCAGGAGAGGGCGCTGGTCAGGCAGGGCCATGCCTCCGTCCTTCTGTCCACTGGGGCACAGGTACCATTAGCCTTCTCCAAGAGCGGGACTTTCTGGAAGTCCTGGGAGACAGCGGAGTCTGGGGAGGAAGATGCTGGAGCTCCAGGTGGCTTCATGGACAGTGGAGGCCCCTAAAAGGGGAGGAAAGAAAGATAGTCAGGAGCGGGACCCAGAGCTCAGGCCACAAACAAGCTGAATGCTTCTGGGGGTCCCCGGACGGCACCCGTGACTCTGAATCACCGGGCCCAGTAGGAAAGGGCATCTGAAGGGCACAGATGCCCCATACTTCCCTGTGCCTCGGTTTCCTCACCTGGCACCTGGCATCCTGGATAGAGGATGCAGACCCCTGGGGCCATGGGGGCGGGCAGGCCCACCTCCCCTCTGCCCCTTCTTTTCCTCCCTCTCCCAACCAGCCCCCTCCCCACTTAAGCCCCCCTCTTATGTTTCCTGGCTTAAACCCACCACAGACACCACCACACCCGGAAAGAGATAAATAAATAAAAGAAAAACAGCCTCAACTGTGAAAAGCAGTCCAGATCTGAATTTTTTCCGGCCTGAGTTAATTACACTTTAAATTGGCATGTTTACTGATCGGGGATTTCAAGTTAACAGAGACACCCCCCTCCCCAACTGTTTGTACAGTAAAACTCAGCAGGCTGGCGGGCTCCCCCAGGCCTTGGCAGGCCCCACAGCTCCCCTGCCAACGAGAAGCATAACAGAAACATCTATTTTTGAGTGTTAGAGAAAACGAAGATATCACAGATGGTGGGAGGCAGCATTCTGGAAGGTTTCCCACACCCCAGGCTCTGTGCACAACGGCTCACCCCGAGGAAGACCAGAGCCTTCACTCCCAGAGGACCCTGGAGGCAGGGCCCCGCTGTCCCCCTGTCCAGGGCCTCGCCTGCTCAAGCCTCCCTCCCATGGCAGCCTGTGTGGGGTTTGCTCCCTTCTCCACAGCCAGACAGAGCGAGGCTGGCCTCCCCACCCTGATAATGAGTTTGGGTCTTCCCTAGACTCTGCCTTTGCTCAGGGCTCGAATGGGAGACACCCTGTGGTCCTTCCAATGTGCACTCACCTGACCCCAGGACTGCCTCTAGGGTCAGACCAGGCTCCCCGGCTCACAGCTCACATCTCTCCAGACGGAAGTGGTCTGGTGGGGCCACCTCTGGCCCAGCCCTTGGCTCATGGCTGTGATCACCCAAAGGCTCCAAGTACTGGGCACCTGCCGAATGCCCTGTCCCGTGTGCCTGCCAAGGGAAGACAAGGTCAACAAGCATCCCATGACAGCTACCCTGGGCGGGTCCCACAATGACCTGACCAGAGCAGCCCCTGGCCCTGCGCAGCTTACCACCTGTAGATCACAGGATCAGGGGACTGATAGCTGACTGCAGGCTGAGGGACAAAGGCACATCAGGGAAGTCTTCCTGTAGGAGGCAGCAGTGAAACTGGGCCTTGAATGGTAAGGAGGAACAGGCATTCCAGGTAGGGGTACAGCCTGAGCCCAGGATTGGCACTGGGGCTTGCAGGCCTGAAAGCAACCACCACACATCAAGGACATGAGGTGGGCTTTGAGATGTCCAATCACACACTCATTTGGGCCCAGCAACTGCAATGGCCCCGAAGTCCTGCCCTATGGTTGGTCGGGTGGCCTTGAGGGACTCCTGTCCTCTCGGCTGCCCACCCCAGGCCTTTGGGACCTGCCCCACAGATCCTGGCTTACCTGGTTGGCGTGTCCCTCCTCATGCCCAACCCCAGGCGGACGGAGCCATGCGCAGGTGCGGGCTCCCCTCCACGTCTTGGGGAGAACAGGAACGTGTCGAATGAGCCTCCATCATGCCTGCGCTTTCTATCCCCACCTGTGACCAACAGCCCCTGTGGCCCCGTGGGGTCTTGCCAGCCGCCTTGGCAGCAATCCTTGGCGGCGCCATGGAGATTTATGTCTATCTTCCCCAGATTCTTTTTCTCTCTGCTTCTCGATTCCCTCTGAGAGCACATTTGTATCTATTCATTCCCCAAACGTCCTCCCGGCAACGGAGAAACTGGACTCCAGCACACCCTCGCGGGTGGCACCTGTCTATCTGGGGTCTGGGGCGCCTGCCGTGATCCAGCCATTAGCTGAGCACCTACTGGGAGCCGGCACAGCGGGGTCACGGGCCTGGCTTCTAGAAGCTCTGTGACAGGGTAGCAGCATCACTCCCCCTGGGGGTGTTGACGTGTTGAATACTGCTTAGCGTTTCTATAGCCTTGGGGTGCTGGGTCACCCCAGTTTTGCAAAGAAGGAAACTACTTGTTTGCTAGAGGTGGGTCCTGACCCTGAACTTTGAGACGATGCTCAGAAGAAAAGCCGTGGCAAAGCAGGCCACCCTCTTGGACCTCAGGTCCCTTACCTGTACAAGGATGGGAGTGGGGGTGGGGCGTGAGGGCAAGAGGAAATGCCCTGGGGGCCCATTCAGCTCTGACAGGTGAAGGTGCTCCCAGGACCTCAGGAACCGCTGAGTTGTGCAGGGTGGGAGCCAAAAAGGGCGGGAGCCAAGTGGGGCGAGGGGGAGACTGGCGGGGGGGGGGGGGGCGTGGGCTGGGGCCTGGTCCTGCCCCGTGGAGACCAGCCAGCTTGCCTGAGCTCCCCATTCTTGCTCACACGCTGCCCTGACAAGACCTGCATCCCACTCTCAAGTGCGCTCCGGGGCAGCAGCGAAAGGCACGAGTCAAAGTGTGTCTTTGGTCCTCAGCTCTCCCCTTGGGCCCTAGGGCTCCTGGCAGAGCAAGCAGCCCTCTCCCTGGGCCAGACAGGGGCCGGGGGCCTCAGGGACGGACCCAGCTGCAAGCATCCCATGTCACAGGGTGTGCACCGAACTGGAGAGACGCCAGGTGGGTGTAGGCAAGATCCCACTAAGGCATGGCAAGCCCAGCATTTGGAAGAGGCGGCCCACCTTGTCATGCAGTGTGTTTGGGCTGGGGACTGTTCTAGAGCCCTGTGGGTCTCAGCAGGCACAGTGCCCACTGGGTGGTCTCAGAGGAGTCTTTCCCCCCTCTGTGCCCCACATCCTCACTGTCAAAGAGTCTGCCCCTGCCCACGGGCTGGGGCGTACAAGCAGCAAACACCCCAGAGCCAAACGGACGGCCCAGGGGGGCTGAAGCTTACTCAGGGTGACTAGTGTTTCCCTGCTCAGCCCCCCTGACAATGGAGGAGATCACAGGACCAGACGCTCTCAAGTTCTCAGTTTTCAAAGTGGCTCGCATCGAATCGTGCCCAGGAGACGCAGTGGGGGGAGCCAGGGGCCTTGACCACGCGGGCCCCGGGAGACGGTGGGCGCCCCATGGACCCAGATGCACACCTGGGGCAACGTGGCTCCTTGGACACGAGCCCAAGTCGCCGGACCTCTGGCTTGAGGGTCCGCAGCAACTGTCATCCCAGCCACTGTGGGGACAGACATTTTCATCTGGCTCTTTGTTTATTCTCTCTTCTGCTCAAACAATAGATAAACCAGTCATTTGGCTTTTAATGAAATTCTGCACCGAGCAGCATGGGGTCACCATCTCCGGGTCTGAAATGAGTTTGGAACATATGCTGCTGAATGCCGGGTACCCTGGGCTGACATTCTGTCTCAGGCGTAATTCTCCAGCGGTGGCTGACCCACCCGGTCCCCGCCCCCCCCCGCCCCCCGCCGAGCGGCAGGCTGGGGGCACCCAGCTATGCAGGCTGGGGGGTGGGGATGGTTACACTGGAGCTATTAAATAAGGCTAATGTCGCCTCCCACCTCTACAGACATTTAATATATTCCAAAGATGTGTGGATGCATTAACGGCAATTTTCATCTCCAAATGTCCCCATTTAGTCAGTTCCATGCATAAAATATTAGCCCCTGACACCACACGCCAGCCTGTTGCCAGAGCTCCCCAGAGCACCTGGCTATGAGCCCCGCAGTGCGCTGGGGGGGTGGGGGGAGGGGGCGCTCGTTGGTGGCTGCGGGATTATCTTGGAGCTCATCACCCCTCCTGGGGGTCCAGGGAGCCCCTTGGAAAGTGGAGGCGAGAGCTTGGACCCAGCTGACCTAACCTTGTCGCAGCAAACCTCAACTCTCCCAGAAGCCTCTGGAAGGGGCAGAAAAAGGGGCAGAAAAAGCTACAAAAACGAACAGCATTTAACAATCGTAAAGAATTTCTAAAAACCGGTTACCATGTTCATGTGTTCCATCACCACGCCTCCCTCGGTGCCTCCTTTGTGCCCCCATGCTTTTCTGGGGATTCACTTGGTACGGGTCCCTGCCCTTAGGGAATCAGTTAGTCAATCAACACATGCTCACTCTTCCTCTATTATGGGCCTGGCCTGGGTCCCAGGACTGGGGACAGAGCAGGGAACAGAATAGAAAAAAAATCCCTGTCCTGAGAAATCTTGGTCTGGGGGAGGAGGGGCAGAATACAGACACTAGCAGCAGGGAATTTCGGAAAGCAGTGGAGCAGGAGGAAAGTTGGAACAGGGTCCTAACAGAGGGGGACTAGGACAAGGGGTGGCAAGGCCGGGGGTTCAGGGACAGCCTCACCGAATAAGAGACATTCCATCCCCCCAGTATCTTGAACCCCTGCTCTAGAAAGGGGCAGTCCCTTTGGAGCAAGAGACTGTGCGGTGTTCCCTGGAGATGGGGACATCCGCATCTGGCCCCAGGCTGTAGAGGCAGGACCCAGCTCCCAACAGGTGGGGGGTGTGCGGACCGGGAGTAGAGGGACAATACAGAGTAAATGCCAAAGAAGGGTGTGGAAGGGAGTGAGGCTGGCCCAGGGTCTTGCAGTGGGCCATGAGCAAGGGGTTGCTTTGGAGGGGCTTTGGGTAGTGCAGAGAGAGCGAGATTGCTTGCTAAAGGTTCTCCTGGCTAAAGCAGGAGGGGGAGAGCCTGGTGGGGCCCGTGCAAGGGTCTGAGCCAGAGGGGGCAGCCCCGCGGGCAGAGCTGCTGCGGGCCTGAGAAGAGGGCCAGGTGCCCACGGCTGCCCCACCTGGAGCCTGGTGGACAGGGAAGGGGAGGCAGCCCGGAGCCGTGGCGCTTGGCTGGCGCGGTCACTGCCGGAGAGCTGGCACTGGGCACTGAGAGCCCTCGGGCCTGAGGAGGAGGCCACCAGGGGACAGGCGTGCTTGGAGAGGCTGTTGTCAAGCCACACCCCTCCCCCCACCCAGCCGGTGACAAGATGATGGGAGCCAGGGAAGGAGCTTCCCTTCCCCACCTTCCCGCAGCCCAGAAGACAATACACAAATACCAGACCTGCTCCCGTCACACGGGGTAGGCACTCTAGGAACCCCTGCTTTGCAGTCGCCCAGACCCTTGGCCCCCCACTCCCCACCCCTGTGACCCTGCCGTGGTCTGGGCAGGGCTGGGCGCCCTTGGGAAAGGAGAATCAGGCCTCCAGCCCTGCGGACACTGCCCCCCGCAGGGACGCCGGGAACAGTAAGGCCGCTCCGTGTGGCCCTCGGAAACCTTCTAGAATGGGGTGGGGGGGGGGAGCTGGAAACAGAACAGGCCAGTGGCATGGGCCCCTCTCCGAGTCCGCAGTCGGCCGGCACCCAGGCCTCTGCCGCCCAGAGCCCGCGCCCAGAGGGACGTCGCGCGAGGCGGGATTCGGTACCGGGAAGAGGTTGACTGTATAATATTCATCCTATAGAAAGTGAACACCTCACAGGCAACCTGTTTCAGGCACCACTGAGCGGGGCTGACTCCGGACGGGAGGCTGCTTCTCACGGGGCGTCTGGCTGGGGGCCAGCACAGCCGGGTCCCCCCCCGCCGGCCGCACACCCTCCCCAGCAGCGGCGCTAGAGCCAGATGCGTGCAGGGCGGGACCTGAGGCTGAAGCGAGGCCGGCCGCGTGTCGTGCGTCACGAGGGCTGCGAACACGCCGCGGACCACCTCTCCTCGGCCACCGCAGGGAGCCGCTGGCAGGAACGCAGAGCCTCGGCGTGGCCCCGAGGGTCCCCGAGGACCCCAAGGGGCGGTGAGCGGCAAAGCGGCTGGGCTGGGGAGGCCATGCAGGGGGTCAGCCCCGGTGGGGGGGGGGCACCGCCCTTTGCGGTGGGGACCCTCTGGGGCCTGGGGTGCAGAGGACAGACAGAGCCATTCATCTTTTGCAGCGAGCAGGGCTCCGTGCCCGGCCTCCCGGTGCAGACCCCCGGCGCCCACAGGCCCTCTGGGAAGCTGTCCCAGGACAGACTCGATGTGGAGGGTCAGCGGAGAGGGCGACCCAGGTCATCCATGGAGCCCGTGCACTCACGTACCCTGCAGGGGGCCGGCCTCAGAGTCGCAGGGGGTACCGAAAACAGGCCATCTGTGTTATATTCGGCATTAATAAAGCGAACTCATCACAGACAACCTCTTCTCAAGTACCCATAGATGCCGTCGAGGGCCGCCGCCGCCGCCAGGAGGACCGCCTCCAGGAGCCGTCCTGAGGGTGGACCAGACAGGAAAGGTGAGGGGCCGCACACCTGCCGCGTACACCCGTCCCGGCCGGCCCCTCCCCTCCCCTCCGGCCCGCCGTGGCCAGGCCTCCACCCCGGACACACCACTGGGCAATGACACCAGCCCCCCCACCCCCCAGCCCCCCAGCCCCAACCCCGTGCCCGGCCCCGCAGGGCTTCACGTCCAGGAGATCCTCCAAGGTGAGATTTGATACTGAGAAAAGATCAACCATGTATTATTCGAAGCCAATAAAGCGAATATAACACGGTCGATCTCCCTTCAAGTACCAGGAGAGGTGCGGAGCGGAGGGGCGGCCCTGGCCCGGGCCCCGCAGGCTGCGGCGGATACGGACGGCTAGTGGACCAGATGAAGTACATTCGAAACAATTACTTTCCAACTGGTCGACCATCCGTCCTGTACCCCAGAGTGGTGCTGCTACCGACGTTCTTCCCCGAGGTGCCATGGCCTCCGAGTCGGCCTCTCTGGTGGAATTTGATACCGAAAAGGGGTTCACCGAGCAACATTCGTCGTCCAGATGCAAAGTTGCTCGGGTAACCTCTCCCCGAGTACCATGGAGAGGCTCGGGCGCTTGGACTAAGGCAGACGCGTCAAGGTGGCTGTGCTTCCGGAAGACCCTCCCCTCCAAGGGCAGCCTGAGCACTGGGCGTTCCGGGGCTGCAACTGCGCCCTCTCCCAGGACCCCTCCCCACCCCAGCCCTCGAGGCCAATCGTGCCATCCCTCCCCAGAATGAGCCAGATGCAGAGACCGTGTCCCGACGTGAAGTGCGAGGGCCGGGGATGGGGATGGCAGGCGCGCCACCCCAGAGGGCTCCCCGGACCCCATGCCCGCACAAAGCCTCCCTCCATAGGGCGCCAACCCCCAGCACTGCGCGGCCCCAGGTGCCCCCAATACCAACTCTAGCCCCATGTAGGTGTCGCCACCTCAGAAGCCTCCGAAGGGCGAAGCAATACAAAAACCTGGCTGGCCATGTGATTAGCCTCACACACAAAGCAAGCAAAACACCAAAAATTAAAGGCTTGGGAGGGCTGGGGGAGAAGAAAGCAAATGAGCCGAACAAAATCTCTCTCCAAAAAAAAGGCAAAGCAGCTCTGATATCAGAACCCTGGTTTTTCCCAGAGTTGACGTCAGATCCAAAACATTCCCCGAAATAACAGGCTGGCCAGGGAGGGCCAGGGAGCAGGTGACACAGCCACAAGCAGAGGCTGCATTCTGTGCCCACCAACCATGTTATGAACTCTGGAGTGGGACCGACAGCAGACTCCTTTCCCTGATGTTGGCATGAGTTCAGAAAGCCCTTGGGTCTTGCTACCATTGCAACAAGGAACTGGCTACCCAAGGTCCGTCCTGAAGAAAGAAACCATAATCTGGAAGCAACCCTGTCCACGGATACTGACCTGTGGCTTAGGGATGCTTTCCCGGGGCGGACATCGCCTCCTGATGTGCTCGTGAGAACCAGCTGGGCGGCAGTGGCTTCTGGACCAGACGACATACGTCGTCAACACACTGGGGCCATGGCCTGTGACCGTACCCGCGACCTACCCAGGGAGGGCTCCAGCTGCTGACCACCTCCTGCAGGTTCTGTGGCTTCTGGGAATCCGCCAAGGCAGGGCTTGATCTGGAAAGAGATGCACCGAACAGTATGGGTCATGGACGAATCACACCAGCAAAGGCCAAGTTCCCACACCCCGGGCAACGGTCTGGATCCTAGGAACACCAATTCCGGGACCACTTCCCAAACGAGGCCAGGCTCTGGGACCAACGGCCATTCGGCTGATCTGTGGGCAGGCCACCCTTGGGGTCCTAGGAAGGAGTCTATCTGATGAAGTCCCAGCCTTCTTGTGTATGGCACCACAGTGCTGATGACTGTCCCCACTGCCCAAGGGTCTCCTGCCTCACTTGTGGAGTCAGCGTGTTGCCCAGAGCTCCGCAAGGGGATGGAGGGATGCCAAGAGGAAGCAGGTCGGGGGAAGGGGAGAGGCACAGCCCCGAAAAGGCACACGTACTGGTGACAACATGCATCCCTGGTTACCAGCGTGTCACCCCTGATGCCCGCAAGCCTGTTCAGGAAGCTCTCCAGGAAGACTTGGGACAGAAAGAGAAGGTCAGAGGCATAAAAGACACTGTGCCCGGGCCCCATGCTCCTGCTCACTCCACGGACCGCACGCCACGTGTGCGATTTTAACCACCGTAATGAGAACTGTGCCAACATTGATTTTCATACAAATCGTGTTTTTCACAGTGAATTCCATTAAACTAATCAAATTCCCTGTTTAGCCTGGCTATGCTGTGGGGCTGTTTTCATTTCTTTTATTTCCCTTTGCTATTTTCCCCCAAATCATTTTCATTAGGATCAATTCTTTTCCATTTACAAACGTGAATGGGGATTGGCTTCCTCGGCGCGCCTCTGTCCCGGCCCGCCACGGCCGCATCTGTTTCCTCTCGTGGCCGCCACGCCTACAGGCTCCTGGGGCCCCGGGCCGGATGTGGCTGCCGAAAACGTGGTCCGAGAAAATTGGATTCTTCTGCCAATTTGTAAACAATTGAGCCTGTCGTACACTGTGCCTTTTCCGTTGTGTTCAGTGTTATTTTGTGTTGATTACTTTTATGACTTTTATTTAATACAAATGGGGCACAATCCTGACAGCTTCCATTCATCCCCTAACCCATGAGAAAACGGAGAATGCTGGTGGGCGGGGGAGTGGCGAGACAGAGAGGGAGACGAGCAGCGGCGCAGGGGAAGGAGCGGCAAAGACAGACAGACGGAATGCAGGAAGCGTTTTGTGCAAGAGAGAGAGAACGAGAAGCTGGGGCCTTGCCAGCAGCTGAGGGCAGAGTCTTCGCTAACCCACATGGTCAAAACTACTCCCGAGGAGAAGCAGGGGCAGGCGGAATGTCCCTGGGATCAGTGGTCAGACTGGTGACGTAAAGAGGGTCCCAGGCAGGCTCTGGAGTGGACTCGGCCCTGGCACCGCCTTCCCGTGCCCCAGGCGACCCACGCTAGCAGGGGAGCCTGTGTCCTCGGAGCCACACCGTCCCTGTCCACGGAAGGGGTGCGGCCACCCGCTCCTCCGCCATCCGTTCTCGTTCATGGGAGAGGTGTAGACCCTGAGCTCGCCACTGGGCCCCGGAAGCCATCCCAGGCAGGATTTGACACTCAAACAAAAGTTGCCTTTGTGTGATTCAACATAAATAAAGCGAATTCACCAAGGGCGACCTCTGCTCAAGGGTCAAAGGTCAGCAGGGGCACGAACGCCTCTTCACCAAGGGCAGCGCTGCCTTTCAGGGTCTGGCTGCTCGTTCCCGCCCACACCCCCGTCCAAAGACCCTGGCACTACATCCAGGAGCCCCCCCACGCCCGATCAGAACCTGTCTTGTCGCAGGGGAGGGTCTCATGCATCGGCTCGGATGGGACCGGGTGACCCCCCCCACCCCCGCCCTGCTCTGGCTGTGGCTGGGAGCGGGGGAAGGGGGCGCTCTGCACACACACATCACAAGTCAGACCCGTGTCTGGCCGCATCTGGTCACTTACCCTCGAGAGGCGCAGATGCCAAGGTCCATCCCAAAGCTGGACTCTCCTCAGGGCGGTCCCTGCATGGGGATTTAACACACAGAAAGGAGCGGTCACTTAACACTGTCTAGAAGTGCTGTGGCCCTGGCGGGGTGGGGGGGGGGGTGGTCCTCCAGCCTCCAAGCCTGCGGGGTCCCGGACCTGAAGACAGGTGACTCCTCCTGGTGGGGGTGAGGCGAGGCATGGCAAGGGCAAACCGGCCACAAACTGGGAAAGCAGAGGCTTCCTGCTGTCTTCGGTTCCTTCCTCTTTCCAGGAGGGCCTCAGAGAGGCACTTAATAAAGCAAATGCGTCAACCAGCCACTGTCCATTCATTCAACATCACGTCCACCACGTGCACTGAGGACCAGAGCAGGAAGCAAAACGGACAGAACTTGGGCCCCCAGGAGCTCATATTGGGGAGAGTGACAGAGTGAAGGAGGGTCTATGACAGCAATGGGACATAACGGTGACCCCCCGAGCCCATTCTTGTTCAGCTTCGACACATGCCAGGCGCTGTCCAAACACTCCGCTTATGTGCTGAGGTTTCATACCCACTCTGGGAAGGCGCGGTCTCTGTTTTACAGATGCGTAAACTGAGGCACAGAGGGGCTCGCCTAAGTAACTTGCCCCAGATCCCAAAGCTAGTAAACATAAGGAAATCATACATGCAGTGGAGGAGTCTCATCTTGCACCAGGACTGAGCAAATCATGCCGTGGAAACCTGTCTTTGAATCCCTCCATTCTCACAACCCAAGAAGTGCCCACCCTGCAGCCCCACCTCCACAGGGTGGCCTCTGCTTCCCAGAGGACCAGGACACTTGAAGGGGTCATACCACAATGAATACGTAAAGTGGCCTTCCACTCAGCCAAGCTGTTGGCACGGCACAAAGGTCCCCTCCCCTAGAATGTGTCCCATGTCCAAGGTGATTTCCTACAGGACAGAGGCTCACCAAGTAAGTTTTCTTACAGGGAAAGAGGGGTAACAGTGACCAGAAAACCACAGTCTCCCCTACAAGGTCAGCATCATCCCTGGGACTTCTGGGCCCGGTGACATTGTCACACCTAAAGCACTCGTCGTAGGGTACATGTCCCATTTCCTTACCGTGGACAAGGCACCGGGTGAGACGCGCCCTTGTGGAGTTTTCCCAAGAAGAATTTAGTACCGAAAGGAGATTGGCCATGTAATACTCATCATAAATAAAATGAACACACCATGGACAACCTCCATTCAAGTACCTGACCAGGGCGCTGGCTTCCGGCACATCCCAGACAGCAGGCCTACGGGCAGAAGGGGCACCGAGTGAGGACACCGGTGACACTAACACGGGGAGGACGCATGCTCTGTGGGACGCCCCGTTCAGCCGAGCCCTGCCGGCGGGTGCGGACCCACTGCCCCTTACTTGAAATCAGCGCCCCTCTCAGGAAGCCATGCGGGGAGGGATGGGCTGTGGGGCGTTACCTGTTATGCGGGAGGAGACAGCACAGGGATGGCTTCCTGTCATACACGCAGAGACTCTGCGACGAGACTACCACCTTTCCAGGGAAACTGGTGTCACCCCAGAGGGGGTGGGGACGCAGGTGGCACACACGTGGGAAGACGGGCGTGCACTCAAGACAGTCCAGTCAACTGTGTGGACGCCAACTCGAGTCCTCCGGGGGGCCTGAAGGCTAGCTTTGATACTTTGAAAAAAAAGGTCAACCACGTACGATCTATCAAAAAATAGAGCGAGGGCAGTGAGGAAGACCTGTGCTGAAAGGCTGCCAAGAAGTTCTGGGAAGAAAGACCCCACTTTTTCCAAGATGACACTGCCTCCACGAATCTTGCCTCGGATGGATCCCAGAGGGATCAGAGCAGAGCTTGCCGGGTCAGGAGGGTCCACACTCTGCGGTCAGTCCCGGTCCCTGCCCCAAACAGCCCTTAACAGCCAGCTTTGGTCCTGAAAAGTAGGTGAACCATGTATGATTCGCATAAATAAAGTGCAGGCAACATGGATAATCTAAATTCTAGGACCACAGATTAGCGCCAACCAGTTGCCAATTCTTTTTCTCCAAAGTTGGCCTTCTCCAGGAAGCCCCCCTAAGATGGAGCGAACACTGAGAGGCAGCACTGAGAGCCATGCAGTAAGTACACCTGCCGTCTTCAGTCGTCCCATCCTAGACCCTGAAGCCGCCCAGATCAACACCTTCACGGTGCTTGGCATGGCGTCTCAGAAGCCCTTCCAGGAGATTTGAACATGGAAAGGTCAAGTGTATGAGAGGTCACTATTCTGATCATCAAGGAACACCTCCCCATTTCACATCAGCATCACAACTGACAGCAGGGGTCCTTTCTTCTCACAGCCTCGTGTCCAGGAAGCCCTCCAAAGCTGGAGTTCATCCCAAGGAAGCTGACTTTGCAATACCGATTGTTAAAATAAATAAATAAATAAATAAATATGACAATGGGGCATATAGAAGTTATTATACCGTGGATGGTGTAACACTGACCTCAGAATTATGGCCTCATCTCCAAAGGTGGCCTTAACTTCCAAGAAGTCCCCCTGAGGATAAATTACACACGTGGGGTTAATAGTCCAGTAGACATGTGATCCAAAAAACGAAAAATAAATCCTCCATTGTTAAAAGTAAATTCACATACCCAGCAAATAGTACTGACTCCACGTCCATCCCAGAAGCTGGCACAGCAATGAGGCATCCTGGCAGCAGAAGATGGTACTGTGAAGGGGGCATCCAGGTAGGAGTCACTTTCAATAGGCAAGTACACGAGCAAATACAACAAAGAGACTTCCAGATGAGATGGCCGAGTGGGGCCAGATCGGAGATTTTCTTTGTCCTCCCCCAAGTAACCCAAAAAGAGACCAATCCATAGAAAGGTACTCACAGAAATGACAAAGGAAGACATCCTTGAAACAAAGGAATGCCTGGTTATGCATCAAGAAGCATCCTAGGATTCAGAAAGGTCAGTCAAGAAAACTAGTGGCTGAGTCAGATCCTAGTACTGAGCTAACTGAGAGCCCTCTCCTCCACAGAGGCAGGGAAATGATGAACAAACGCAGCCCCAGCCAGAATCATGTGGTAAGTAAATGCGCAGCTGGAAGGAATGAATGGAAGAGAGACGATCCACTGCGGATGAAGAGAGAGTTTAATTCAGAATGACAAGTTTGCAGCCTGCCACCGGTGAGACCTAAGAGACACGGCACTGGAGACTCAAAAGAATCTGTGGTCACACTGTCCAAGCAGAACAGGGGATGTGACCTCAGGCCCGAGAAGGGTGGAGATCGGAAGAGAACTGAGAGCTAGAACGCTCTACCGGCCCAGAGAAATGACAAGAGGCTTTGCTTCTGTCGGAGCTGTGCACAGGATGAGTTCTCCCGTGAGCAACAAAGCTCCAGGACGAAGACGTGGTGAGGATTTACACCAGCCATCAGGGGTGGGACTCTTTAAGCCAACAATTGAGTAGGAAAACTGGTTCCAACTGGTGGAAGTCTTGGCACGCCAGACAGAACCGAGCACAGAACCCTCATGTCACACCTCTTTTGCAAGGGGAACAAAAGGGAAGCACTTTAATCCCCACTGATGATAGTATCATTACAAAAAGCTACAAAAACCCACAAAGAAAAGCACTATTGGGAGTCAAGAGACTCAACAAAGAGAAAGACTTGTACCCTTCGAGCTGAAAGAAGTCAACAGTACGTATCTTTAAAGTGATTAAGGTGACTAAAAAAACCTACGTATCACGGTGCTACACAGAACGTCTGAAAAAGCAGGCAGACAAGTAAAGGTAATAGCAGCAATGGTCAGACATTCTCAGAGAGGAAAGACCTCACAGGATACCGTCTACCAAAGTCTTTCTAACAAAGAGTGTGAAGAACCACCAACCAACACAGTCCAGCTAAGTGGGAGTTACGTGGACAGGCCACATCAAAAGAGCCAGTGAAATACTAAATGTCGCAGGCGGTGATGCAGTATCCACCACGTTCTAAGGAGAAAAAAAAAAGGTAGGCTGAGAGTTTTATACCTAGCTAAGCAGTCCCGTGTCTAAAAGCAAGAGACAGAGATTCTCAGATGTGCGGGGGACTCAGCAATAGCGTCTATGAGCCATTCTTGAAGAAACAATGATAAAATCCATTTCAATGAGAGACGAATGAAAATGAAAAAACCAGAAGAGAGAAGGCTTAGTTTAACGAAAAATAAAAGAGAACTAGTGGTCAGTTATGAATCCACTTAAACGTAAAACTATGACTAAACACCCGCAAGAACCGTGGTTACAGAACAAAATGCAAACATCTATAATGGGAAAATTAAATTGTAAAAAGCAGGAAGTGGATCAAAACATAAGAATGCTTGTGTCCTTACCTTTCAGAACTAGGAGTGAAACGGAAACAATTAAAAACGTAACAATCCCAACCAGTGAATGGTTTACACAATAATTTTCCTTAATTTTAGAGGGATCTTTTAGGAATAACTACTACTGGTGGTAGAGTGAGAGACCTTTATCAATTCTTCCAATTTTCTTCAGCTTATTTTTTATATTAAATTCAGGCAAAATAAGTTAACTTTTTAAATTAAAAGATCAGGTACCGTGTGATCTCATATTTGTAAAATATTTTTCTCTTTGTCTAAACAGACCTTTCTATTTGCGGATTTGCCCAGACAGGTATGTGAAGCTTCTGCAGTACTGCTGGTTATTTCTGGGTGCAGAGAGAATTGGGGAATTTTCTCCCCTGTTTATTTATACTCTTCCACATTGCTTGAATTCTTATTATGAGCGTGTGTCATTTTCACAAATACGGCAATACAGTAAAATAATTATTCTTTTTGGAAAGAAAAAAACAAATTGAAAACAGAACTGCCCTCTGTCCTCAAATTTGGTACAGTTTCCAGGTCAGCAGATGTAGTGAATCACCCATTCGCTGAGCCCAGAAAAACTGCTGAGACCGATGTTGTTCCCTGACTTTGCCGGGATGGCTAAGGAGTCCTCCCTCTACGACAAGATTTGACAATGAAAGAGAAGGCAGCTGCCTTCTTTTCTTTAAACACAAAAAGCAATCCAGAAGCATCCTGAATACCCCCACTCCCTTGGTTGCTCAGGGTCCTAGATTAAACACTTCCCGCCCCAAACTGGCAAGGTCCTCCATGAACAGATTGAGCGAGGGGAAGGAGCCCTCGGGCCACCAAGCCACTCATTCCCAAGGGGCCTGCTGCAGGTTCAAGAATACTGGCATGGGACCCACAGGAGTGTGGCCTCCCTGAGGTCAGCATCAACTCCAAGGAGACGCCTGAAGAGATGTGGTACCGAAAAGAGATCGACCGTGTATTGGGCATCATTAAATAATGCGAACTCACCACGGACAACCTCCCTCCGAGCACCATGAGGTGGCTCCCAGCGTCCCTGCGTCCGCACGGTCTGGGCAGCTTGGACGGGAGTGGCCTCTGAGGGGTGGACGGGACACTGAGGATGAGGGGACCCCATGGCTCCATCCCCAAGTCAACCCCATGCGCTCGGGCCAACTGCCGGTTCTCTAGCCCGGGATTAGCTGCACAGCAATACGCCGCCTCCTGCGCCCGGGCGTGCATGCAAGCAACACTCGACAATGCAAGGAATCAGCCCCGCGGGAGTCATCGTCAGTGAAGCGAAGGGCTCTGGGAAGACCACACGTTTGCGGAAACAGACTAGCCGCTGTCTCTTTGACAGACATTGGCATCA
The DNA here is from genome assembly GCA_004024625.1 of Mellivora capensis. Taxonomy (NCBI): domain Eukaryota; kingdom Metazoa; phylum Chordata; class Mammalia; order Carnivora; family Mustelidae; genus Mellivora; species Mellivora capensis. The sequence continues at coordinate 144,869 of PISX010002251.1, read as the reverse complement.
CCCCTAGGGGAGTTCCCTGGAGACCGCGAGGCTGTGGCAGGTTAGCAAACCGGGGTCCCAGGGGCCGGTTCCTGGTTTCTCCTATGTCCCAGGAGCGGACTCCTAAAAGATGCTTCTCGATGCCCCTCCAGTGTTGGGTCCGCTAGTAAAAGGAGTTTGCCATGTATATTATTGTGTTAGTTTTTTTGTTTTGTTTTGTTTTGAAGTTCGGGCATCGCAGCAACAGCCTCTCTAGTGTATCCCGAAGGCAGTGGTGCCCCAGGAAGTGGCCCTAGGGTCGGCCGGGACACCGGGGTTAGTGCGCCAGAAGCATGCGTCCTCAGGAGGGCACCTGCCGCGGGCTCCGCCAGCCAGGCACCTTACCTGGGAACGGCGCTGGCCCGGGACGCCTTCCGAGGCAGAATCTGACACTAAAAGAGAGGAGAGCCGTGTATGACTCGCTTTGATGAATCGAATTCATCACGGCCAGCCTCTCTCCAAGTACCATAAGCGGACTCCGGCGAGGATCCACTGCCTCTCCCGCGCGGGCGGCTGCCCTCTCCGGAGCCCTGCAAGGGATGGGCGGGACCACATTGGGTAGTGGGCCGAGTGACATGCTACCACTTGAATCGCATGCTCACCCGAGACGCACTTACCCTAAGGCGGGCCGGACCCCGCACGTCCTCCGGCAAGAGGGGACACCATTCGATGGCCGTCTCGGAGCAGCGCATCGTGGTGCCCCCTGCCCCCCGCTCCAACAGAGCGGCGGCACTGGCCGGAGTACCAGGGCTGCTCCCCAGGGTGGGCCTCGCCTCCGCGGGGTCCTCCTGCACGGAGACAAGGTGCCGTGGGTTAGGGGACGGGGCGCCGCACCTGATGGAGGAAACGCCCACGCAATGAGCGGGTACGCACCCTGGAGAGGAGCTGGCCGGCTGGCGTCCGGTCCTCGCTGGGAGGTGGCATCACGTCCCAGGAGCACTCCAGGGAGGCTGTGCGGTGACAGCGAGGGGGCAACCGAGGACGAGTCACCGCGTCTTAAGTGAACACACCCTCCCGACGACGGCCGTCCAGGTCCACGGAGCAGCGGCCGTCACCAAGCCCGTCACCTCAGGCCCAGAGTCGGCGGGGCCTCGGAGAAGTCTTCCTGCGTGGGCGGGGTGGGTGCTGAGGGTTGGTGACTAGGTGGCCCACAGGGTGAGCAGAGTGCTTGCCCCTCTGGTCAACCAGTCACACACCCTGGACAAGGCCCACACCAGCGTCTCTTCTGGAAGTTGGCCTCGGGCCCAGGAAGCCTCTCTTCCAAGTCCTGTGAGCTGTTGCTGGGGACAGAAGCACAGCCGGGTCCCCAGAGTTAGTGTGGCCCAGGGGAAGGCCCCCTATGGCGGGTCGGATGCTCAGGGTAGCGGGCCAGACGACTTACAGCTAGCTCAAGCTGGCGTCCCCGGCCAGCCCTCTGTCCTCGTCTTCTCCACAGGGCTGACAACACGAGCGTATCTTCCCTGACATTGCCCTGTGTCCGGGAAGTCCTTAGAGGCAGCATTTGGTACTGAAAAAAGTGTTGTCCGTGAATGATTCGTCATAAGTAAAGCGAATCCACCACGAACAACTTCTCTTCAAGTACCACAGAAAGGCAGAGACAAGACAGACAAGAGGTCCCCTTCCTCTTCTCCAGGAGAGGGGGCATGGCTTCCAACCACCGTCCTGCAGGCAGATTGGACACGGAGCATTAGTGACACGGCTGACGTGGATCCCAAGAACATGCTGGAGGTTGGGGGGGAGGCCCATCCACTCACCTCCCTGGGAGGGGTGCTGACACAGCGCCCCCTCCCTCGTGTTGAATTTGTGTTCCTGAGTCCTCAGGGGCAGGGTTTAGAAAGGAGAAGAAACTTGTGCTTCGAAGTGCGAACTTGCCATAGGTCGGGGCTCTCCACACGGGCACGGACCCAGGGGTTTCTGAACAAGGCCTGGGACTTCTCAACAGAGCACACTCGATTATCCATCAAGCACATGGAGGCACTAGCCAAGCTCCTTCTCGACTCATGGGGTCCACCAAACTGGGGGAGTTCCAGAGAGATGCCCATGGCCACTGCTGGGTGCTCCTACAGAGTCTGGCCAGCTCGGGGACCCGAGGCACCTTCAGGAGGATCTGAGGGAAGCTCACCAAGCTCTTCATCATCCCAGGAGACCCCCACTCCCTTCCCATCCGCCCTCTACCCACCCAGCTCCAATACCCCTCACCCCAGAGAACCACCCAAGAAGGATGCTATCGAAGTCACTCACCCACCTTCTCCCAAACAGCCCTGGACCAGTAGGACCAGGTTCCATCTTCTCATGGTCACAGTAATGTTTTCAACAGAGATCCTGCATCTCTCCCAGCTCAAAACCTTCCACAGCTTCTGCCTCACTCTGGAGAATGCCCAAACCTGCCCCACTTCAGCTCCAGGCGCGCCTCCATTGCTCGGTCCAGCCCCCTTGGCCTTCTTCCTTTCCCTCCAAGACGCCAGAGGGCTTTCCACAGACCCTGCCCTCCTTCTGAAATGCTCTTATCCCTGATGGCCATCTGACCCACCCGCCCCACTTAATTCCCATTCCCCCTCCCCAGAAAGAACTTCCCAGACCCCTGCAGTTAACACAATCACCCATCCCTCTGCCGCTTCTGAGATCTTATCTTATTTTGCCTCCATAAAACTCGACAGTGGACAAAATTATCTCTCACAGCTGGTTTCTTATCGTCCATCTCTCCCACCAGGCTATAATGAGCAAGGACTTTCTCTCATTGACTGCTCTACTCCCAGTTCAGAGGAAACAGCTAAGTTCTAGAATCACCTAGAATACAGTATGCACACAGTGGAATGTGGAATGATTGCGTCATGTGGTTCTTGGACCATGTGGTTCTGCCAATAGCAAGAAGATCTGATCATGAAGAGAGAAAGGCCCTACGGAGAAAGCATCATGGCCAAAGCCAATTGCCGCTCCGCAAGGCAATCATAAAAGTGGGCTGGGTCTTGTGGGAGAAGGGAAGCAAGCGAAACCATCAGAAACCAAGAGCAGACTCTGCTCAACCGTCTCTCCACATATACCGGGAAAGACACGAGGCCAACATGTCTCTCCGGAAGTTGACACCGCTTCCAGAAAGCCTCTCCGGGCAAGATTTTACTTTCAGGAAAAGTCTACGCTGCAGCAAAGGCAATAAGGATGACCCATCAGGTACCAGCCAGCACCCCTACCACGTCCTCATGCTGGTGTGGTCTCCAGGGATTCGTCTTATGGCGGGGACTGGGTTCTCCTGGAACAGGCGGCAGGTGCTCGGTGTGTGTTACTAGGATTCTCTCTGGTCAACCTCCATGATGGGTGGTGCAGATACCAACACCCCTTCCAGAAGATCCCAGCCCAGCCCTCCTAGGCAGCCACTGTCTGTGCAGAGTAGCTTCCGGTCATGGGGGCAACACGTGACGGGCCTCATGAAAGAAGCGTGTGCACTGTGCTCCACCGTCCATGTACATACCTTGGGTGGGTATGGAAGCCAAGACCTCCTCCCCACAGGTGGAATGCTGTCTGGGAGGCCCTCCAAAGCAGTATTTGATACTGAAAAACTGGATGTCCCTGTATGATTCGTCATAAATACAGCGAACACAGCAGGGATAACCACTCTTCAAGTACCGAAGGCTAATGCGGCTGAACCGTGTCTTCACCAGAGCTGGCCTGGCCTCCAGCTAGTCCTCCTAAGGACGAATTGGGGACTGAGGGTTAGGAGACTTGGGTGCTACATGTGGTAAATAAAGCCCATGCTCTCTGGCCAGCCATGCATTCCTATCCCCCGGAAGGGGCTGGGACCAACCGCTCTTCCCAGGAAAGATCAATACTTAAAAATACAAGCCTTCCTTCCTGTAACTCGGCAAAAAGAGAGCCAACCCAGCAAAGAGAAGGTCTTTCCAAGGGCCAGGGACCAGCACAGAGGGGAAACCACTACTCTTCTCCCAGAGTCTATCCCCAGAAGTCACTGGATAGGTAGGGACTGTGGATCAGTTGACATACATCGTTGATAAAATGTATGTTCTCTGATCAACCATCCATTCCCCTATCATGGACAATGGCCCTGCCCTCATGCTGGAGTCCTGTCGGGGCACACTTCCAGGTGGGTTGGTCCTGAAACCCAGCAGCTCCGACGTGATTAGCCGTACACACGGTGTGAAGTCCCAACACTCAACCCCACCACCACTTGGCCCCAGAGGCCGCGCATCCCAGGACTCCATGGGTGTTGGGGACGGGAGCTATCTGGCTTAATCCAAATGAAGGTACAGGCTCTAAACAGGTCATCCCTGCAAGTATCGGGGGAGGTCATTCGTCTGTGAAGCCGGAATTATACCCAGGAAGGATGAAACGCTGCACTGTGTTTTTAACGGAAAAAACACTGGACACTGAGCCTCCGCATCAGCCCGTCACAGGGGAGGCTGAATAGGAGCCACGGCAGCCCCCACTCCTGCCGCCTCCTGCAGGCGGGCTGACTGCTGAGGGTCGAATCAGCTCTGCCTAGACCTTGGATTGGCACAGCCAACAGCAACCTTCCCCAGGACGGCCTCACGGGCAGGATGGGATGCTGACAGGTGGAGGACCATGTAATCTACGCCACAAATACAGGGCCCCCAGACCCACACTCTGTCTTTGTGGCAGGCAGGGAGAGAGCTGGGTGTGCAACCGCCTGGCCCCCGGAAGTCCTGGAACGACGGGCCGTGTCCCGGGGACCCGAGGACCCCCACATGCAGACTCCCCCCCGCGGACGGCATGACAGGGCTGCCGCAGATCCCCTCCCTGTGTGGGGACACCGCCGCACATCCTTCCACGATACCAGCACAGGGTCCATGGTGTGGCACCTGCCCAAGAGCGCCCAGCAGCCCACCTCGAGCCCCGAATGCCGCCAGTGGGGTGGGCATCCCAGCTCCAAAGCCCGCTTCGCGTCGGGGGCATCTCCGCCTCGTTCTGAGGGTGAGGCAAACCCTCTGGTTAGTGGACTGGGGAACACGCTCACCGAAACACGCGCACCCCAGGGCCAACCCCGTACCACAGATCTGAGGGGGAGGCTGACAACTTCCTTACCGCGTGAGGCCGACGTCCCCGACACGCATCCCTCCTGAGTGCATCACCAGGCCCGACCACGCTGGTCACCACAAGTGGACCAGAGGCGTCAGGATGGGGGGGAGGGGCACCCGGGCTTTGCGGCAGCTCTGGGATGTCACCCTTAGCATAGGTGGGATGGTGGGGCGCAGGTGACCCTCCCCCAAATTTGGGGTCTGGGCCAGCGTCCCTCCCCCATAACAAGGGGAGATCCCGAGACCATCGTTCTCCGCCCAAACTAGGCGCCGCGTGCCGGGCGCTGCCCAGGGCAGGGGTGTGGAGGAGAAGAGGTGTCGGCTGCAGGCAGCGTCATGGCGAGCATGGGACAGGAGTACAGCTCAGGGCCAGTCCTCCCGAGACCTTCCTGCCTCTGCAGGCGCTGCCTCATGGATGTCACCTGAAGAGAAAGTGAACATCGGGGTCCGTGACTTTAGAGACCAGCGAAGGGACAGCTCAAGTCAGCCTCCCTTCCACATACCTGGAGAAGCGGTGGCCCTGGGTTCAGGGAGCCAGCCTGGGTGGGATTTGACCCTTGAAACGGGCTGCCCTCAGAGAAGTCTTGAAAGAAGGGACTATTCCCCGAGGATCCCAGTGGGTGGAAAACACAGCGTATCGGGGGGGCCAGCACTGCCTCTGGGAAGCCTCCCTACAAAGGGCTGGGTTGGGAGGTCTGGGGCCGGGCAGAGCCCCAACCCCCCGGGGGGTAGGCTCACGGGTCAGATATCCCCTGAGCCGCCCCGCGGTGATGTGGACACAAGGCCCCATCCCCAGAGCAGACCCTACATCACACCCTCACTCCAAGGCAGGTCGGCATTGAGATGGGGCCGACTTCGAACACCAGAAACACAGCAAGTTCACTGCAAAAACCCAGCAAAGCCCCACCCCGGGCTCCCTTTCGGGAAGCATGCCTCACGGAGCTCAGGCCGGGCCCAGCTCACACCACACGCCAGAAACACACTCTCTCACGTCTCTTGTGCGGGCGGCCCTCTGAGGCAGAGTTTGATATTCAAAAAGAGGTTAACCATGTATTATTCATGATGAACGAAGCGAACAGAACACGGATAACCTCTCCTCAAATATCCCTGAATTAGCTCTGACACGAAAACCATGGCCTCTTCCCCACCGGTGCCTTTGCTTCTGGAAGGTTCTCCGGACGAGCTGAGTCCCGAAAGCCAGGGAGCCGGGCGTTCACAACCTAGGACAAAGGCACAGGTGCCGGCATCAGCCATCTGCTCCCAGACCTGGGTCCTGGGCCCGCGCTGGGCCCTGACACCGTCCTCCGAACCCCAAAGTTCAAACCATGCTCCGGAAGACTCCCAAAGCAAGTTGTATATGAAACAAACCCACAGCAAAAAACCTTCCTCCAGGGGTTCCCGGCAGATGGGATTTGACGACAAAAAGTAGTCGCCAGAGGACGTACGTCATAGATATACCTCTTCGGATACAGCAGCGGGTCACTGATCCCCGAGACGAGGTCTCCACCACATGATGGCCTCGGTGCCAGGACCACCTCCTCCAGCCTGACTGCAAAGGAAGGAGTACAGAATTAGAGGGTCCAAGCCCTCAGTTACGCTGCTGGCCCAGCCCCTGATAGGTTCTGCTGGGGGCGGACTCTCGCGGCCTCTCCTGACGCGGCCCGGTATCTGAGGGGCCCTTTGAGGCACAATCTGACTCTGAAGAGTCGTCTCCTGACACTACAGCATCCAGGGAACCCATCACAGACACCCGTTGTTCACGAACCAAAGAGCAGCGTGTCGTTCTGGGAGGCTCTCTCGGGACAGATGGCATACGGAAGGCGGGGGGCCAGGGGACACACGTCACAGATAAGGCCCGTGAGATTCAGCCCCGAACAGTTCCCAGTGTTGTTCACCGACCAGCAGCATTAGCATCACTTGGGAACTTGCTAAAAATGCAGAATCTTGGTCCCTGAATCAGAATCTGCCTTTTAACAAGATCCCTAGGTGATGAAAATCTTAGAAGCATTTTATAGTTTGAGAAACACTGTTATAGCCAGCACATCACACACACAAGAACACACACACACAGACACACACACACACACCCAAAGGTGCCGCTAACCACAACGTTTTCTTCCCAAAGTCTGGGTTCCATCTGAGAGTCTAAGATAAAGGGGGTTCAAAAGGCGGCACATGGTTGAGAATAAACAAAACTTTCATTACACAGTTGCTCGGGGACACCAAGCATTCGGAGAGGCCGGAAACACAGTGTGCTGGGTCTGTGCCCCCCCTCCTCCCCAGGAGGTCCTCCACGCTCAGAATATATGCCAGAGACGTGGGACGCAACTGCCCCAGTCCACCACCTAGGTGCCTAGACTGATGCCTGGCGCCAGCATCTCTCCGAGGGACTCCTCGCGGCTAATACTTAAGGACAAGAAGATAAAGACAGTTGGAGAATTAGCTGACATCTTCCAAATGGCCCCGAGCCCCCAAACTGAGTCCCCACCCCATAGCCGGTATCCGTGAAAGGACGGCACGCTGGGAGCTTGCACCCTGGGGCCACGGAATTAGCTTTTCTAGATCTTCAGAACAGTCATGCTCCACGGTAGGGCAGGAGTCGACGTCCTCCTGCTGAAGTCGGCACCAGGCTTGAGAGAACTTTTGAAGCAAATTTGGATACTAAAACAATGGTTGTCCGATATTAATCACCATGAATATAGAGACCATACTACGGACAACCATTCTTTAAGCACCAAAGAGTAGCGGCACCATCCAGAAGCTTGGCATCTTCTCCACGTCGGCGTCTGTTCCAGAAAACTCTTCCCAGGAGGTCCGCACGGTAAGGGTTAGCAGGTCAGCTTTGCACACGAGAGTAAGGCACACGCTTGGGGACCGGTCCCATCCTCGGGCAGGGGGAGGGGGACTAACCCAACGACCCATCCCTGAGGTTGGCTTGGCATCCCCGAAGCAGGACTGACGAGCCTCGAGCGCCACGCCCGCCTGACACCTGCCCGTGACCATCGCGAGTCAGGGCAGCACCGAGGAGCCCACTGGGCCGTGGCCACGCTCGGGCCCACCTCCAGGGCGCCCACCACGAGCCGAGCGCCTGCTCGCTCATCCCCCAGCCAGCACAAGCCCTGCGGAGGGGCGCCGCCCGCGGCCCTTTACGGAACCAGCCACGGAGTCCAGAAGTCTGCGGGGCAGGATTTGATACTCAGAAAGAAATTGCCCTTGTATGATGCATCACGAACAGAGCGAACACACCAAGGATAATTTCCCCTCAAGTATAAAACAGCACGCGCGGGAACACCGGCACCTCGGGGTCTCTGGCTCAGGGTTGGGCCGTGACACAAGCTCAGCAGACCCAGGCACTCACGCACACACGCTTGCCGCACGCACCTCCAACAGCCCCTCCTTCGGCACCGGGGAGATAAGCTCCCTGAACCCGCTCCTCGCACTGTCTGGTGTCCAGGCCAAGAGGCCTTCAGAGGGTGGATGGTGGCGGAGGTCAAGAACCCAAGACCGTCCCCTGACGCGGATCGGACGCTCTCGCCGCCCCCGCCGACCCCACCGAATGTGGCGTGTTTCTGAGTGCCAGCGCGGAAGGGCTCCGCCGCTCCCCGTGAAGAGCCTCGGGGGTCCCCAGCACACGCGCGGCCCCCACTGCCGTCTCGACAATCCATTCACATACCTGAGGGAGGGCTTGAAATCCGCATCTCGACCCGGCTCCGAACTCCACGGAGGGCATGGACCACCACTGCCCCCCGGAACCGCACCCCCAACCGAGGTCACGGCACGGAAGCATCACGACTAACCACTTAGGAAGGCCCAAGCGCCAGGCTCTACTCTAAGCCACGTACAAGCCTTCTGTCGCCAGCCCCCAGCAGCCCCGCGCCCCCTTCGACAGGCGAGGCAGCAGGCACAGCGCGATGAGGTCTTGCCCCAGTGTTGCATGGTTAGTAAGTGTCAGAGGCGGGATCCGAACACAGGAAATCGAACTCTACAGTCTGCGCTCTTGATACTGAAAAAGTGGATGACCCTGTACGATTCGACATGAGTAAAACGAACAGGACAGGGATAACCACTCTCCAAGTACCAAAGGTTAGCATGGAAAAGAAAGCCGCTGCCTTTGGAGGACTTGGTCCGTCTTCAAGGCGCAGTCCTGGGGACGAATTAGACGCCGCGGGTTAGTGGACCGGGACACGCGCACCAAGCACGAGCGGGCAGGCTCACGGACCGCATCACGACATGACGACAGACACCGTCCCGCGTCAGCGCTGACCGGGCCCTCTCAGGACCCAGACCACACACACAGGGCATGCCTCCTGCCCCACCCATGCGTCACGGGGACTGGCGATGCTGCTGGGTTGTGGCCTTCCCACAGCCGGCCACACACCCACGAAGTCACCTCCGATAAGCGGTGACCCACTAGCGACTGGCACACACAGCAAAGGGACACGCACAGTCATGCACACACACATACCACGTCCCTCGCTGAGTGTGACTGGGTCCAAGAAGACTCCCAGACAAGGTTTGATACTCACAGAGAGCTTGCCCTTGTATATTCTATGTCAAAAAACCGAATATACAAAGGGCAACCTCGCTTTAAGTACCAAACAGTGGCATTGGGCAGGTCCATCGCTATAGTTCTCGGGCCTGGCCGCGTCTCCTGGGATCCGTCCTAGGGAAGGGTGGGACATGCGGACTGGCAGACCCGAGGGCAGACACCTCCTGCCAGGTGTGTGCCCACGGGTCAGCTCCCCATCCCACGGAGCCCAGGGAGGGGCAGAGACACCAGTCCCCCTTCACTGCAATCGGCATCGTGTCCAGGAATCACTCCAGCTCAGGGCGCGTTCCTGAGAAGGAGATCAACCCCACAGCCTTTGAGTGCACCCACAGAGCTCAGCCTCTCGATTTCTGCAAAACGACACCAGGGGTGGAGCAAGCAACCTCCTCCAGGAAGTTCTCCCGATAACGTCACTGGGCACCGAAGGCAAAGGGACCGGGCATATTTACATCGTAGATAAGGCAAAGATCGTGTGGTCACCACCCCATCACGGCTCCCCACAGAGGCATAAACATCGATGTCATTCCCAGAACCAGCTCCTTTCCCGCCACCCTCCTGGAGGTGGGCGTCATGCCCAGGAAGCCATGCTAGGACAGTTTCTACAGGAAAGGAGTCAAGCCCCACATACCACAGTAATGAAGAATGCACACCCACAGCCAATTCCCCACGGTGGCCTCTCCCCTGACCCGGCCCCCGTGGAAGGAGCGGCAAGCGGAGGCTACAGGTCAGCAGAGGACCTGCCTCGCCCCCCAGGTGAGCCACTCACCTCTCTCAGACAATGTCTCTTCCTGACGGGGGCTGCCGCAGTGCTCTGGGACCTGGGGGGGACTTGCCCCCAGGGCAAAGCCAACAGTCACACCGCCCAAGAACCGTCTCTCTTCTCCCGGCCATCATCCTTAGGGGCGAAGGAGATGCAGACCATTAGAGAACAGAGGGCAAACACTGAGACAGAAACCCATCCCCTTTCCCTGTTCACGTACCTGGCCCAGGGGGACGGTTCCCGTGGCTCTTCCCCAGAGCCTAGCAGTTCCTGTGGAGGACACTATCTCCCAGGCAGGACAAGAACCACAAATCACAAAAAGAAATAGCTCTTACAGATTCACCTCAGGGACCTGGGGCAGGACAATGCCCCCTCCGAACACAGGAGAGGAGCATGGGTGAGCAAATCTCAGCCCCTCTCCCAAAGCCGATGCCACCTCCAGGAAGCCCTCCAGGATGGACTGGTGGGGGTTGGCCGAGGAGGCTTGAGACCATCCTAAATAAAGCCAGTGCTCTGCGGTCGACCGTCACTCATGTGTTACCCTTGAAAGGGGCTGGTATCAAGGTCAGTCTCCTGAGCTTGACATTGTCCCGGGATGCTCCTGGGTATGAGTCAATATGAACAAAGGGCAGGTCCATGCATAACTCATCTTTAAAAAAGCAAACCACCATTAAACGCAGGGCAGACGAGACAGTGTGTGTCAAAGGTCCCCCTCCCTGCCTCCACCAGCACAGCACGGCCTCCGGGGAGTTCCCCTGAGGAGGAACCTGGGGTCAGCATTGCGGCCCGGGGGAGCCGGGACTTACCTGGGAAGAACTGCCATCAGGCTGACATCTCTGTCCCGAAGACGGAGCTGGGCCCGAGCGCCTCCCCGGTCAGAGTTTGATACGCAAATAAGAGTCTCCCCCTGTATATTCGCCATTAATAAAGTGAACATACAAAGGGTATCCTCTCTTCAAGTACCAAAGAGCAGCTCCCATGAGGACTAGGCTGTGCCTTCCGGTGGTCTCCTCCTGCAGGGCCTGAGACCAGGGGGAGGGGCCGGTGACAACCCTGGCCCTCCCCGCCGCCCCCCCCCCCGGCATGCTGGGACCCAGCCCTGGGACGGGCTGCCCTTCCAGCATCTCTCCAAGACAGGACTACCTCCCCACAGGCGGGCGGTCGTCCACCACCCAACCTAAAGCGGGCAGACAAAGGCTGACATTCCTTTAGGGCCTGCAAAACTGCCCTGGGGAAAGCTTACTGCCTCTGTCCCAAAACACTGCCTCCTGAAGTCCACCTGATAACACACTGGCTGCTTGGGGGCAGAAGACAAAATAGCATGCATCATTAGAGGGGGGGGAACGGCAAAAAAAGGCAACCCAACCCGCTCCCTGATGGGCCGCCCGTTTGCAGATCGTGTAGCGGTGCTGAGACAGGCATCCCTTCTCCTGAACGTGGCACTGTGTCCAGAAGGCCACCGGCACCGCCCACTCAAAGCACCCACCTAGTGTAAGACTCATCAGAGGGAAATGAAAGCCCCATGCGCCAGTGCTCACTAGACAGATAATCTCATCAGGATTCCCGGGTCCTTCCATCACAGCCGGCAGTGATGCCAAGGGGCTGCGTACGGACAGAGGGCACTGGGGCCTGATGGTCCCAGCAGCAAGTCTCCTACCAACACTGAGCACTCTGGGGCCACGCTAGTCCCTTCCTCGGAACGGGCACCAGCCCACCCCTTCCCCTCAGGTGGACCCAACAGGCTCAGGAGTCAGCCCAAGGATGGGTGTGAAGAGTGCGTGGACCTCACGCCCCAACTCTCAGCTAAACACCGACGCTGTTCTGGAACATCCTTCCACCATATCTGGGAGGTAAACAGACCAGGAGGCCTCCTGCCAGCTTTTGGCGACCTGTCTGGGAAGCCCCTGCCAGAACGGCTACAAGGACGCATCAGCCCCACGTGAAGCAGGCCCGCCCCAGGGAAGCACTATTTTCTGACCAGATCGGTGGCTCTAAAAGGAAAACCAGGGGCCTCATCTCCCGCGTCGTCATCTCTTCCAGAAAGTTCTCTGAAAGATGCACGGCACGGGGAGAGTGGGAGCACCAGGTCGCAAGGAGCAGGAAGAGAGGCCCACGCCCGGGAGCCAACCACGCACCTGCCTGCAACACTGGCCCCGTGCTGGGACCCTGCAGTCAGCCTGGTCCCCAATCAGCCCTCCCAGGCAGGATTTGCTCCTTGGAGAGAGCTTGTCCTTGCATATTCATGACAATCATACAAACACACCAAGGATAACCTCTCCCCAAGTAGCAAACGAGAGCACCGGCGGCATGACCAAGTTGGCATCAGCTCCAGAAGTGAGCCTAAGATAAGCAGATCGGAGATGCAGGGTCAGCGGGCAGGGGGCACAGGCCGTGGTAGGGGTTGTGCCCACGGGGCAATCGTGCACCCGCTCCACCCATCCCCCCCCACCGCATGCCCCCACTGGTGCCCCTTCCCGAAAGCCACAGCAACGCCCGGTACTCTCTAAAGTTCCTGCGAAATAGGCTGATTCCAGGAAACGCATCATTAACATGGTAAACACACAGAGAACAAAATTCATTCAAGGTCAGCGAGGTGTACTGAGGACACAGCCTGGAACGGGCACGTTAGACGCCGAGGGCGTAACCCATGCAAAGCGCGGGCTACACTGAGGTCGGCTCCGGCGCCCGGCAGGGGTGCCCGCACCATCTCTTCTTGGATGGTGACTTCCCGTCGTCGGAGATTTCCCAGCAGCATTTGATACTGAAAACGTGGATTTTCCTCTATGATTAATCATAAATAATGTACTCATAGAAGGAGAATCTACCTTTTAAATACCAAAGAAGGATTCTGTCCAGGAGAACGCGAACCTGTGTTTGAGTCATCAAAAATGAAAGTCACAGAGGGCGGGCGAGCTTCCACGCGGAGCAGGGATGACAGACCCCGCCACGTGATAACCTCCCCAAGCTGGCCTCCCGGTGAGAAGGGGCTGCTAAGCCTGTAGGATCCTCAGACGTTGTCCGTAATTCCCGTAGTGTGCAGCCCACCATGTTTTCACCTGCCCAGGCTGGGGGATGGGGGGGTGGGGGTCCCAGGGAGGGGCTCTTGCCCTATAGTCTCCTCCAGAAATACTCCCAAAGCAGCATTTGATACTGAAAACATGGATTTTCCTCTATGATTATCTAGGAATCACGTAAACATAGAAGGAATATCCACCTTTTAAATACCAAAGAAAGACTGAGTTCTGGAAAGGACAAATGGGTACACAGGTCATCCGAAGGAGAAGCGGGACAGCAGAGCAAGTCGCCTTCGGTCGCATGGCCCAGCTGTGACGACTCCCGTGCCCTGTCTGCCCGGGGCAGGGGGCTCCTCCGTGAGCAGGGGCTTCTAAAGGTGATGGTCGGCAGACATATGGCTCGAACGAAGCACATGTTCCGCGGTCCACCAGCTTTTCACTTACCCTGGCAGGGGGCGCGGCCCTACCCCGCTCCCCTGACCGCGGCTTCAGGCCAGCCGTGTTCCCAGCAGCATTTGATACTGAAAACGTGGATTTTCCTCTATGATTAACCATCAAGCACGTAATCATAGAAGGAAAATCTACCTTTTAAATACCAAAGAAGATTAATCCTGGAAAGCGTGAACGTACGCACACTCCATCAAAACTGAAAGGCGTGTCGGCTGCCGTGGAGAAACCGGGACCCCAGACCCCCCAGCCTCTTCCCCGAGGTGGCAGCTCAGCAGAGGGGTCGCGGGACGGGCTGGTGGGGTGGGAGAGGTGGGGGGCGGGAGGTGCGCAGGGGGTGGTCTGCAGGCATAGGGCACGAAGAAAGCGCATGGGCTGGGGTCCACCGTCTTTCCACTTACCCTGGAGGGGCTCACCTCCCCCCCCTGGCTCCCCTGACGGTGGCATCCGTCCAGCCATGCTTCCCAGCAGCATTTGATACTGAAAACGTGGAATTTCCTCTATGTTTAACCATAAATAACATAAACATAGAAGGAATATCCACCTTTTAAATACCAAAGAAGGATTTAGTCCCGTAAAGCCTGAACCTGCGCACGATCCGTCAGAAACAGAGGTAATGCTCGACGTGTGCCCGCCGGGGTGGCAGGAAGGCGGTCCGCTCTGAGGACGGCACCTGTCCAGTCGCTAACCAGAACCTACGTTTCGGGCTCTGTCTTCCGCTCACTCCCTCCTTTGGCGGGAGGAGACGGGGGAAGGGACAGGCATTAGCCTTCCTCTCTCTCCCCTGGGGTGGGACGGGGGCTTGTGTTCAGAAATGTTTAAAAGCAGCTTCAACCAAACGCGTGGATTTTCCTCTATGATTAACTATAAATCCCGTAAACATAGAAGGAACATCCACCTCCTGACTGTCAAGCAGGAAACAGCCCTGGAGAGCCCTAAGAGGAATATCCGTCACAAGTAGCAGCATCCCAGGACAGTCAAGGACCTTCGGCACATCATGAACGGCCTTAATGCCAGGCACTGGCTTGTCATGTCCAGATGACAGACCCGTTACCGGGCGCACGATCAGGGCTGGGCTCCGCTGTCCCTGGGGACAACCACCCTAATGCCTCATGAGTCTTTCATGGCCACGATGACTTCCAGAGCAGGGTCTGATTCTGAAAATGGGACGTTACTTCAAAAATGCACCATCAGTAAATCAAGCACAGGAAGGACGACCATTCTTGAAGTTCCAGAAATATCAGACAAAAGAGAGAAGCCCCTATGAAGTCCGTATAGTCAGGCCCAGCTCGGTAACGCCTGCCTAGGGCACCTGGAGGCGAAGGCCTAGTAGAAGTGTGTGCTGATCAGCGAGTACCCCTTTCACATACCTTTGGAGGATGAGGACACCAAAGAACTTTCCAGAAAAGGAGACTTGTATCCAAAAGGTCCCAAAAGCCAGGATCTGAGACGTCGATGGGATCTGCTGTTAGGGGTAGATCAGAGAAACCGATCACAAACAGTCGCTCTTCAAATACAACCGAGGGGCAGTGAAGCACGGAGCTCACCAGCCGCTGCCGCCCCCTGGAAAACACCGCTCAGCTTCCAGAAAAATCATCCTTCGGGTGGACTGAACACGGAGACTTACCGAAGCAGGGGCCATCGATCCTTGGGAAAGCGCGCCTCCAACAGCACCAACGATCCCAGACCCGCTCCCTTCCCTGCCAGGTCGCCACCACCGCCAGGAAGTCGTCCTGAAACAGATTTAGGACCTGAAGACAAGCGGGCAGGCTTCGTAAACACAGCCTATGCTCTGTGGCCAGCCCTCTGCTCCTAGTCCAACACCCCCAGGGACCCTGCTGTCTGTAGGCTGGACTTATTTCCAGAAAGTCTCACGCTTGAAAACCACTGCCTATCCTAAGAACAAAGAGGTGCCGAGGATAACGTGGACCCAGGACCAGCCCTCATTTACGAAGAGCCAGAGTCCTTCCTCGCTAGACGCGGCAGAAGCCATCCCCATCCCCCCCACTGAGAGCCCCCAAGCAAAATCTGTCATAAATAAAGCAAACTCATGGGGCCATGTGTTCTTCACATACCATCAAGAGCAAGGCCAACCTCCCTAGGCAGGTGCTGCCTCCAGGAAGCCCTGGCAAGAACAATGAGACACAGCTGGTTAAGGGGTCAGAGGATCTAGGTCATAAATAAAGTACATACCCACCATGGCCAGACTCAGGCGTGTACCCAGGGCTGGTTCTTGTAAGCATGGCCATGAACGAGGAGGGCATGTCCTCGAGGAGGAAGAATTGGCTGGGCAATTTGTTTTCTCATCGAAATGCAGGCAGCCAGAAAAGATCTGGGATAGATGGGATGGCCAGCCACCGAGCTCCTCCTCAGGTGTCCCAGGATGGCACTGCCAACCCATCTGCTGTCGCTTCCAAGAGGTCCTCCCCAAGTGTCCTGCCAGGGCTAACATGTTGGTTAGGGTCCCAAAAGTCGGGGAGCTGAGAGTCCTATCTGCTCATGGCATGGCTATCTCCCCGCCCCCCGCCACCCTCATTCCCTCCTGGAATGGCCTTCTTTAGAGCGCTTCATGCATAAACCACTTGCCCCCAAATCCTGAGGAGCCCCCGCCAGGTGTAAGGAAAATGTATGTATTAATCACGGCAGGGTGGCCTCCAGGAAGATGACAGAAAAATAACCCAGAGCCTCCGTCTGGGGGACCTGGGGAACCCCCGACCATTAGCTGAGACCAGAGACAGGGACATTTCAAGAGTCAAAGACCCCACAGTCTGTCTCTCTCTGTCACCCATTTGGAAACTTCCCCAAACAACCTGATATTTCGCACCGTTGAAAAACCAGTTATTGTAAAGAGAAAGTCACATTAAACTAAGTTACGTACTAAACCATCAGTACACCTGGCACGTGTTTGTAAAGATTCCCACCATCACCTCGTATTTGTCATTTCGATTTTTTCAGCCTATTATATCTTATTGCCCCCCCCCCCACCGTAAAGGTTAAGCTTTTGAAACCAAGGGACTGCAGAGGGTATACTCAGGATTCTTCTAAAACCCCCAAAACCACGTTAAACACTTTTTTGTTCACATTTCTTTGGCCATTTCTCAAAGACACTGGGGTCACAGAGCCTAACTTTTCACATTTATGGATCTACCTTCGGCAACAGGACGATATGGTGACTGAATATTGAATTAGTTATTCAATCATGACTCCATAAACGCTCAGATCTCAAAATAAAGAAATGGAGGAAAACACTTGCCATCTGGCCAACCATCTGTTCTCACACCTTCGGGGCGGGGCGGGGGCGGGGGGGCTCCCACTCCCACCCGCTCCTGAGCCTGACCCCACGCGCCGCGGCTCCTTCAAGAAGGCATTCGATGAGGAAAAGAGATCAACCGTGCAATATCTGCTGCCAACAAAGCAAATACATCACGGACAACCTCCTTTCAAACATCTCAGACCGGCTTCCGCGCCCTCACTCCTCCTCCGCCGGCCGCCAGGGAACCCACCTGCGAAGGAGACAGGGCGAGGGCTCGGGCACGGGGAGCCCACACGCCCGCCGAGCCCGCCGCGGGGCTCCCTCGAGGCCTCTCCGAGACCGACCTGGGGCCCTGCAGGGGGCGGCGGCCCTCCCGGACGCGGGGAGCAGGTCCGGAGCCCTCCCAGCGGGGAAGCGAGGACCCGTGGGAATAGACGGTACCTTTCAGGCATCACGGGACAGCGGCTCTTCCCCTTCGCCAGGGGCCTCGGAACCAGAACCCCCTCCGGGAGCGTCTGCTCTGGGCCACAGTCTTCGGGTCCGCGGGCCAGGTGACATAGAGCGTGTGCAGGTGCACACACAGCCCACCCACTGCCCGGAGCTCAGAACCCCCAGGGAGGGGCTCCCATGGCAGCCGGTCAGCGAGAAGGTCCAACAGGCTGACTGCGAGCGCCCCGTCTTAGAAGACCTTCCTTCACGGGCTGCAGGTAAGCTGGACACGGAGACAGCTGCTTCTCTGCCGGAGGTGCTTCTGCCTCCAGGAGGCTCTCTGAAGGGAGGACCAGCCCCGGAGGACGGGCCCCAGGCGGGCATCTGCGGGGCCGGCAGTGGGGAAGGCGGCCAAGCTCTCTTCCCTGAAGTCGATGGTCCTGGGATTTAGGGATGGGATTTGACACTCTAATGGTAGCACACCCGTATTTTTCGTCATAAAACGAAGAAACGTGGATAATCTCTTTTTTAGCACCAAAATGCAGCTCCGAGGGTACCCCTGTGGCATCCTGTCCCAGCTGGCAGAGCTCCAGGGACGACTCCTAGGGAGGACAGACACGGCGGGTGAGTGGCCGATGGGATGGCGACCCCCATGCGCGCACTCTGGACCAGGATCTATCCTTTACCCCAGGGAGCTCCCGATACCACCGAGAGGCTCAGCTCAAACAGCCTTTCCTCCCGATCGGATCTGGCACTGAAAAGAGGCTGGCCAAGAACGACGGGTCACGAGCCCAGTGAATTCATTGGGAAAACCTCTCTTGAGGTACCACAGAACAGAGCCGTCCACGGAGCCCCAGGGCCCCCGCCTCCAGGAAGACCGCCTCAGCGCGGGTTAGCGTGGAGGGTGAGCGATCCCGACGGCAGGGTCACTCATGAGGCACGCACCCTGCAGTCACATCCGTTCTGTGGTCCTGACTGGGGGCCGACACCTTGCTTCTCTCATGTTCTTCCTCTGCTGGCGGCACTGAGGAGCACGGGGCTGGGAACCTAAGTGGTTAGTCCCATCACAGAGACAACCCTAGGGGGCCCCTCTCCCTGAGCCCCAGGGACCACCGCCTTCCACCACAGCTGGCATCCCCAAGCGATCCCACTATGCACGTGTGGGTGACCGTCCTCCAGGTGACACGTCACAACTAAACTACCTTCAACTGGCAGCCGTCCACTCCCATCTCTGGAGGGAGCTGGTGGACGGTTTTCACGGGCTACTTGTCCTTACGGTTGTACGTAGCCGTGTCTGGGGGCTGCCACCTGAGCCCCCTCCGAATGTTGGGCGGTTCTTCTCGAGAGCGCCTGGAAGGACGTCTCCCCAGCCCCCTTGCAGGGGAGCTGGCGTGGGACCAAGGCCTCCCCGCTGTGCCCGTTCTTCGAGGTGGACATCGCCCGCGGTGGGGCTGCAGGCGACCCAATGCCGCGTGTCACCCTCCACGTACATACCGAGGCGGGCCGTGATGCCGTGGTCCCTTCCCCACAGTTCCGTCAGGCCCAGGGAGCTCTCTGAGGCGAGATTTGATACCGAGAAAGAAGTGCACCATGTTTGTTTCGGCACATATCAAGCGAAAATAACACGGGCAACTTCTTCCCAGGCACCAGAGGTGGGCGCCGCCGGGCACGCGCGTGTGGTCGCTCCCTCTGGCCATCCACCTGCAGGAGAAGGGCGACACCGAGGTTCGGGCCATGGCGGTGAGCCGGGCCAGTGCCATCCGTCCCACACAGGCGGGGGGGCGCCGGCTCACCTGGGCGGGGGAAGCACGTCCGAGACGCCTGCAAGGCTGGCACCGTGTCAGGTGGGGCGTGCAGCCGTCCCCATGGACAAAGCAGACCTGTCCCTCTGCTCCACAACCCCAGGTCATTCTCCCGGGTGGGAATCAACCACCACAGAGCATTTCCTGTGACGTTCCTGGAGAGCATCCCTCCAGAGAGAACAGGCCAGTCTGGATCCTGGAAGAGAGTTTCTCCCATGAGTCACTGGTTCTGGGATGGCCTCCTCTTAAGGGACAGGAGACCGAGGATATCGACTCGGTAAAACAAGCCACTAGGGCAGCCTAGCTCTCTCGTGTCTTGCATGGTTCCGAAGGCATCCCTGCCTCAAGGAGGTTTCTGGTTCCTACAGGGCACAGCTGTGCTGTAAGACGCTAGGAGTCTCGAGATTAGTGTAACTTGTGACTACAGCAAACCTGTCCGCAGGGCCGAAGCACAGCCGGTGTGAGGAATAGCGTCTTCCCCGAAGCCAGCAGCTCGTCCAGGGGAGTCCTCCGAGGAGAGAGGGAGTCTGAAGATGAGCAGGTCAGCGGAGACGCCTTCAGGTCCCCTGGAGAGGGGCCCATGCCAGCGGCCCTATCCTGGATACAAAACACATTAATCAGGAACCGTCGTTCATAAATTAACACATTTAAAGTACACACTAAGTTTATAAGAAAAAGTCACTTTTTTACCAAGAATCTGCCTTAGATAGGATAACTGAGGATAACTGAACCAAGACACACATCACTGAAAAAAAAAAAAAAAAAAGCACGAGGCTACCATCTGCTTCTGGCCCAAATAAGATAAAACCCAACTCAAACTGGCTTAAACAATAAAGAGATTTTCTTAGGTTTTATGTAACTGATAGGCTTATATGGCCCAAAAGTGAAGAGATAGGGCAAGCTCCAGGCAGGGTTTGATCCAGGATCCACTGTCATCCAGGTCCCAGTTCCCCTCTAACTCCCCAGTCTGTGCCTTTCATGGTACACACTTCCCTCTCTGGAACTGAACAGCTCCAGCCCCCCCAGACCCAGGCGCTCTCCTCTTGGTCATTAAATGGCTGTGGGAGCCTCAAGGCTCACACCACCATGTCACATGGTTGAAGGGAACAAACAGGGTCTACTCTGGCAGCTCCCACAGGAAATGGAGAAATAGTTCCTTTCTCAGAAGCCTCAGCAAAGCCCTGGTGTCTCACTAGTCCCACGGAGTTAGGGGCCCATCTTTGGATCGCTCGCAATGGCAAACGGAGAGGGATAAAGCACCTCACAAACTCTGGGCTGGCCCGTGTGTACAGTGTGAGGAGGTGGGGGTGGGGAAGGGGCTCAGTCCAACCCAGGCCCCATGGCGGAAAGAGGGGGGCCTTCGGGACTGAAATCAGGGAAACCGCGGAAGGGAGAAAACAGGCAGAGTGGCAAATATCTGGATCCAAGTCCGAAAAAGGGCAAGCATGCCTTCCCTGAAGCTGGCGCCCGAATCAGGCAGTCCTCGAGGCAGATTTGGATACTGAAAAAGAAGTGCACCGCGAATGTTTCGTCACAAATAAAGCGAAAAAAACACGGGCAACTTCTCATTAAGTACCGCACGTCGTGTCCAGGCGGCGGGGCGCAACGGCTTCCGGGCAGCACGCTGTCGCGGGATACGTGCCACGGAGGGCGATGCTGGCGGACCAAAAACACACAGAATGGCTCATGGACAACACGGCCTCACACGCAGTGGAAAGACCCCGGGCCCTGACCGTTGTCACCTCTGCCGATCAGCCCCAGCTCGAGGCAGCGCTCGCGCTGCAGACGGGACATGGAGTCGCTGAGTTATGCATGACGGATGAATGAAAACCAACTTTTCCATGACCCATTGGCTGCACACCCCTGCCACGATGGCCACGTGATGCGGGGAGTGTATGCCCGCCCCGTCTTCGGGCTCGGCCATACGACCGCCTCTGCCCAGACACCCGCGGGCAGAAACGTACCAGTTCAAAGTCTCAGCATCAAGAAGCCACTTACTTTCTTGCACCACTGCCATCGTTGTGGGACAATGAGCCACTGGCCCTGGAGGGCGGGGGTAAATGTCCCCTCCTGCCTTCATGCTCAGAACAGGCCTGGTCCCTGCAGGCTGTCCTGGGGCGGTGGGAACGGGGGAAAGGGATGCCTCGGATTACAGGGCAAAGGGACACGTGCGCAACAGAACGCATGCGCTCTCCGGGGAAACACCACGGCCGTCTCTCCGGGGATGGGGTCCCCTCCCTTGAGCCCGTGTCACAGCCAAAATGCCCCTCAGACAGAAGCTGACACTGAAAAAAGTGTCCAGTCCATCTGGGTCCTCAAGGGTCAAGCAAAGCTGGACACACACAGAGCGATGATAACGAAGCCTCCTTCCCCGAGTTAACGAGCATGGACTTGAAAGCTGCCCAGAGAGGGGCTGGATTCAAAGAGGTAGTGACCCAGGAGGGGCTCATCAAAACCCTTGGAGTTCCTCAGCCCCCCGTGCGTTCACTCACCAGTCACGGTGTGGACACCAACGGCCCTGCTGTGGTCCGCCGTCCCGTGCGGGAAACTCCCAGGGGTGAAGTTCCCTGTTGAAAGAGACAGGCCGCGGAACACTCACGTCGACACGGCGGGCTCATCGCACTGGCTCTGCTCGGGCACCACGGCCTCGAGCGGCTCCACGGCCACAGGCGCTCCCCACGTCGGCACCACGGCACACACGCGCCCTCCCACCAGCCCTCCCGAGGACAGACTGGACCCGTGCGCCAGGCGGTGATGCTCATCCCGCCGCCGACGCACGTCGGGCAGAGGGCGCCCCGTGGATGGGGCCCCTGAGAGCAAGGCCTCTTCCTTGACCCTACCTGTGGGCAGGTGCACAGTCCCCCCGGGCAGGGTCTGAAGCTGAAAAAGAAGATTATTGATGAATGATCGCCTGCACTGATTTTCAAAAGATGAGACGAGATCCTCCCCCCACGAAGGCCTCTTGGGAAACCCTGCAGTCACACGGGACCCAAACCCGCAACGTCTTCACCAAGTCTCACGAGCACCAAGATGCCGTCCCACAGATGAGCTGGGCACTGATGGATAGTCAAACGGGTGACCTACAGCATAAATGAAGTGCACGTCACCGGTCTACCATCCTCTCAGCTACCCCGGAGAGCGGCTGCCAGGTCACTGTCCCTGCAGTGGCGCTGCTGCTGTGTCCAGAGCCCCATCCGAGCGACGTCCCACCCACCACGAGTCACCCAACAGGCGGAAACCACAGTGAGCCGCCTCCCTCCGCAGCGCAGACGTGGGCCCTCTTCGCGACACGGCCTCTCCTCTGAGGGGCTGTCCACGGGAGGGAGGGGTCCTCAGGGCCACGCGCCGCCCCGCCCTCCCCCGCCCCCCGCAACCCCACCAGGCCTGCCTTCCTTGCACCCACTCAGAGCAAAGCTGGCAATGTCCCTTCCCTGAAGGCCGCATCGGGAACAGGAAGTGCCTCCAGGGTGGGATTTGATACTAAAAAAGAGGTTTCCCGTGTATGTTTCATCATAAATAAAGAGAAGACAACACGGACGACCTCTCCTTCGAGTATCGAAGATGAGCACTGACCAACAACGAAACAAAAACAAAAACGGTAACAAACCAGAAAACACGAAAACAAAACTGCGGAATCTTCATCGACGCTGGTGGGACCCCTGGGGACTGAGTTCCTGAGTCTACACTGCACCTGGGAGCCCAGAAGTCATGTGTCCTATTTAAGTGTCCTGCCGTGGTTTCTGGACATCAGCCAAGAAACCCTTTAAAACTGACCCTGGGACGAGGTCCCCCCTGAAGTCTTCTGCGCCCACACAGAGAACATTGAGTGTACAACCTCCCTCCAGTTATGGGAGCCTTCCTGCTGCTGGCACCACGGTCTCCTTCTGGAAGTCGAGAGCTCCCCGCGAGTGCCCCCCAGCCAGAGTCGGCATCCCAGGAGAGAGTCCGGCAAGCCTGCACCTTGTGGTCCCCAGGCAGGCGACACGGTCTGCAGTGAGCTGGCAGCCCAGCCCCAGGCTGAATGGGCCACGCAGTCTCCCAGGCAAAGGTGGGGTTCTGAAAGCAGAAGTGTAAGACAGTGTGAGTCAGACAACAGGTGAGTGCCCACGGCAGCCTCCTGCGGGGCAGGGGAGGAAAGTGGGGAACAGGGCCAGGCCCCTGCCCTCCAGATGAAAGTCCATTTGTTGCCCTCCGCTGCTTTCCATTTAAGTTGAAACCACTGAGGAAGGAAAACACATCTCCTTTCCTGAAATCAGTTAGCCAAATGTTGGCACCAGCTCTGGGCTGGCTTCTCTGTTTCACTACCAAACACATTTGACCCTAATTTTTTCATCATGGGGAGAATAATGAGATGTCCAGACTCCTCGGGGCCCCAGTGGGGAAGGAGGGCCACCGAGACCCTGAGAGGACTGGAGAGAGGCGGCGCACACCCAGGGAAAGCAAGCCTCAGACGTCCGCTTACGGAGGTGTCAGACCACCCTCCCTTCCCTCTCGGGCCGCTTGGTGTACCTGTGCCACATCGCACCTTTCTCTCTCCTGCGTGTGGCTCTGGCCGGGGTACAGGATGGCATTGGAGCGTCAGGTGACATGAGAGATTGGGTTGTGTCCGTCACTGTCGCCGCCGCACGTGTTCTGGATCTCAGAAAACAAAGTGGGGTTGAGTGGAAACCACCTGGGCCTTTTAAGGCCCCCACGCCCCTTCCCCAAATGCCACGAAAGAGCCCGGAACCCAGATGGCAGACGGCCATCAAAACTGAGGCACCGCCACAGCCTACCTCTGGGCCTTGGTTCTAGAGCGGCCAAGAACCTCCTCTCCCAGAGGCTGACGTCACCTCCACGGAGTCCTCCTGAGAAGGGCCTGGAAAGGAGTACCAGCATCAGACACGACGTACAGAGCGAGGGAAGCCTGGGTGTTGGCTCGCTCACCCAGGACGGGGACTAACCACTTCAAGTCTTCCAAGCTGGCATTTGACACTGAAGAGTGGTCGGGGGAATGACTTGTCCCAGAAGAAACAAACGCACCCAAGGGAACCTCTCCTCGAGTACCACGGAGAATAACCATCCACAGAAACCCAGCTTCCTCCCTGACAACAGCCTCGCCTCCTAAGGGTCGATCGGATACAGTGGCCGGCAGACCAGGTATGTCCTTGGTAAAATCCCACAGCCTGTGGTTAACTAGCCGCCCCCTTGTCCTGGATCAGGGATGAGGACAAAGGCCTTTTCCCTAAACAGGTACAACAGCAAGCGCTTAAAGCAGGTGCACACCAGAATTCTTGTTGGAAATAACTAGGTCCCACCACTGACCAGTGTCGGAGGCCCACCCCCCGCCCCCTCCACACAAAGGTCTTATCCTGATCTCAGAATAAACTTTTCTTCCCACAGAGATGTCATTATGTCCAGAACATCTTTTCAGAATGAACTAGAAGGTGGGGAGCCGTGGTCCAGGCCACCTCTCCGGTCTCCCTAGGGCATGCTTTCTGTGCAATGGGCATCTTCCTACTGTGGGCTGGGCTAACTCCAAGCCCATCACTGAAGGGGACGAAAGCCAGCCATCCTTCACAGTGGGACTGGATACTGAATGAGGCAGGCAGTGAACGATCATCAGAAATAAGAGAAATACAGGTCCTGATTGCCTACCGTCATGTTCAGGGGCATGGCTCCGTCATGGGGACCACTGACTTCCTCTGGGTTGACATCACCATGGGAAGTCCTCCTAAGGATGGATAAGATATCAAAGGTTAGTAGAACAGATGACAAAAGTCAGAAATCTGGGACAGGCTTTGTGGTCAAGCACATATTCGTGTCCACAGTGCCCATTCCCTGAAGCTGGGATCTGGACCAGAAGGCCTCCAAGGGGGGACTGATGCAGGACAAGAGGTTCACCAGGTGTGTTTCATCCTCATTAAGGAAACGGAAACCCAGAAAACCTCTCTTCGGGGTACCACTGATCGACCCTGACAAGAACACCACTGGATGCTTCCCCCAGGCGTGACCTTCAGTTCTGGAAGTCCTGTCAGTATGGACGGGCCACCACTGGTTCGCGTCACAGGTAACACTGGTCCAAAGTGTAAGGCACAGGCTTCGGGGTCAACCACTTATTTCCATCCGCTGGATGGGAGCGGACAGTACCGCCCTTCCCTGCAGCTGGGATCTGGACCAGAAGGCCTCCAAGATGGGATTTGATACTGGAAAAGAGGTTAACCAGGTGTGTTTCATGCTCATTAAAGAAACAGAAACCCAGAAAACCTCTCTTCAGGTACCACTGATCAACCCTAACAAGAACATCACTGAGGCTTCCCCCAGACCTGACCTTCAGTTCTGGAAGTCCTGTCAACAGGGAGCTGGACACTGTGCGTGAGCCAATCTGCCTGTGTAAGCCGTTAGCCAAATGCATGCTGTCTGACAGCCACCCATCCAAGCACCCAGTGGGGCGGACTCCAGCGGCATCCTGAAGTCAGCAGACTGGCCAAGGCTGGTGACACTACAGAGAGGTGGGTCACAAAAGCTGTCACCTGGATGGTTAACCCCCAGGGCCACAGAGAGACACAGATGCCCCCAGCCAAGGCTGGCTCCCCGAAAGGTCTTCCCAAGCCTCCCTGGACACTGAGGTGCATGGGCCGAGTGACTCTGGTCATAAATCCAGTCCAAATACTCCCGTCAGCGGGTCACTCGAGTACTCTGGGCTGGTGCAGACAGCATGCTCCTTTGCCTGCATTTGGACGGCCCCACATTTAAAAGGCCCTCTGAGGAAAGGCCTTCCCGCTAAAAACAAGTCCAAGTTTTGCCATTATCTGGCCCACCATGCGGCAGACGCCTGGCAGACGCCTCGCAGACGCTCTGTCTTCCAAGTCTAGCAGGGCCCGGCTGGCCCTGGTTTATGGTCTCTTTCCCCAAAGTCGGCACTTCTTCCGGAAGTTTCTCCCAGAGGAGATCAGATACTGAGGGTTAGTGGACCAGGTCACAAACGGCACAAATACAGCGTGTGCTCTCTGGTCAACCATCTCATGTACCCAGACACATGTCGATGCCACTCTCCTCGTCTGCCAAGTTACCCCTGCCCTTGAAGCCGCCAAGCCAGAGTGGTTTGCTGAGAAAAAGGCTGCCACACGGGTTATCATCACACGCAAGACAAAGGGACGTATCACAAACCCCACGGAGTTGCAGTGAGCGCAGACCTAGTGTCCCACCCCCCAAGGTTGATGTTAGCTCCAGGAAAGCTTGCAAGGCGGGATTAGATACTGCAAAGAGGTCGACCGTGTAATGTGCGCCATGAATGAAGCGAACGCGCCACGGACCACCTCTCTCCAAGTACCAAGCGGCAGCAGTACTGACACCAGGACAGTGGCTCTTCCTCAAAGCTGACAGCCCCTCCTGGAAGTCTTCCAAGGCGAGATGTGATATTGAGAAGAAGTAGACCATGTGTCCTACGTCATAAATAAAGCGTACACACCATGGTCAACCGCATCTTCAAATACCATGAAGTGACGCGGACCCCGCCTCTCTTCCCTTAATTTGGTATCACCTCCAGGAGCCCCTTGGCCATCAATGAGCGTCATGAATTATCACCCATCGGCGAACGTGGCAATGACCGCAGACCTGCGTCCCATGCCACTACCACCTCCAAGACGCCCTGTAAGGCTGGGAATGGGCGCTGAGTATTGGCTGGGGGACCAAGTGGCCAGTGTCATCAATACAGCACGTGGTCTAGAGCCAACCAACTGGTGATTAGTGCTGGAGGGAGCCTACCACACAGGCCCTGCTCCCAGGTCGGCGTGGTCCCCGGGAAGGCCCTAAGGCCGACTGAGGCTGAGAAATCAGCGGGCCACGTTACATCGGTCATAAACAACGCGTAGGCTTTCTGGTCTACCAGCTCTCCACGCACTGTGGAATGGTGCTGAAGCCAGACCAGCGTGTCTCCCACGAAGTCGGCTTTGCCTCTGGGAAGCCCTCTGCGACTGAATTTGATATTGAGAAGACGTGGACCATATTACATACGACATAGAGCTAGCGCATGTTCTATGGTCAACCATCTTTTCAGGTACCGTGGAAAGGGCTGCTGTCAGAACCGGCGTCTCTTTCCTCTCGTTAGCACCACTTCCAGGAAGCCCTCCGAGGCTAGATGCAGTATTGAGAAGAAGCCACCATGCAATGTCTGCACAGATGCAGGAGGCGCAGCACAGAGAGACCCCTCAAGGACCCAGAGTGGAGATGACGCCGGAACGAGCCCGATGCCTGGTGCTTAGTTATCGCCTACAGAAAGCCCCCCGAGGTGCATCTGCTGTTATGGAAAGGTGACCAAGTGACATGCGTTGTAAGTAGGACATATGAAGCATGGTCAACTTCTACTAAGTACCCCGGAGGAGCCACCAGTGGCTCTCTCGTCTCCAGAGCTGGGCGTGACCTCCCGGGAGACCTCCAAGGCTGAGCCGGATACTGAGAAGTAGACCATGTTCCATACGCTGTTAATAAAATACATGCAGTGCGGTCGAACCCTTTCCAGGTACCGTGAGGTCGGCGCTGACATCAGAACCAGGGCTCCAACTCGACACCGAGGCTGCGCGGCGGAGGGGGACGAAGCGGGCCGTGGAACGGGCCTCGTCCGTAAGCGCACACGGCAGGGCCGATCGGATGTTCGTGGCGGAGCCGAGCTGAGTCCAGAGCCAGGGCGTCTTCCCTGAGACGACTACACGTGATATGGGAAAAAGACAGACTGTACACGCATCGTCAGTGACAACAACGAGTCAGTGTGTCTTCCAGTACCTGGAGTCGCGTCGTCTCGGGAGCGCCCAGCCTGCCTCTCCACAGGCGCTGGGTCTTGAAGCCATCTGAGGACGGCTTGGAGGGTGACAAGAGGCAGAACGCGCGCTACCCTCCGTCACCGACATTTGAGGCACTGACCACCGTGTCTTCGAGTACTGTGTGGGGACGTGCCAACGTGGAAGCCGGGCGCCTTCCTAGAGGGCATCATTGTCCTAGGGAAGCCCCCGGAGGCCGGTTCGACACTGAGGAGAAGACCGTGTTGCAAGCATTAACAGATTAAGTACACATCTAACAGTCTACCGTGCCGCCGAGCACACGGAGCACACAGTGTGCCGAGGGAGACCGGCGTCGCTTCTCTAACTTCAGGCTCTCTCCAGGCTGGTTTGGATGGCTGGGCTAGATACCAAGAAGCGGTTTACCGTCCCACATACATATTCAAAATGTATGTGGGACGGTAAACCATTTCTTCAAGTACCGCACGAGGGCAGTGAAGACTGGAGGAAGGCTCACGTCCACAAGGTTGGCTCTGGGGACCTCTCCGGGGCTGCGGTTGGTACCGAGAGGCAGCGGCTCGTGGTGCGCACTAGACAAGAGTTGCGAGGTCAAGCGCGTCATCGAACGCCAGAAAGCAGCACTGATCCCAGAAAGAATCAAGATCTCCTCCCCAGAGACGGCGAGATTTCCCGAGGCAGAACTTGGCATAAGAAGAGCGAAAGTATGTCATTTTGCATCATGCAGAAAAGAACATGCCACACAGAAAACCATGTCTTCGAGTGTCACGAAGAGGCCGGTGTTGGGTCCAGTGGCGCCTCCCCGAAGACAACGTCGCTTCCAGGAGCCTCGAGGATGGATTTGATACTGAGGGTTAGTGGACCGTGTTACATACGTCACAGATAAAGCGTACGCTATACGGTCTACTATCTCTCCAAGTACCACACAGGGACGGACGCCGAGGGCAGAGGTTGAGGGCACGTCCAGAAAGCCTTCCAGAGCTGGGGGAATCAGAGGGCAGGTCGAGCACAACACATGCATCATGCGACAAGTACACACAGGCTAGGAGTCTTGTCTCCACTGTCAGGCGTTGGTGCTGACGCTGGAACTGATGGCTTATCCCCAAAGCTGGCAACTCCTCTGGGAAGCCCTCCAAGGCTGCAAGTCTCACTGAGCAGAAGTGGACGATGTTACGGATTTCATGATTCCAGAAATACTGATTAAGTGCCTACTGTGTGCCGGGCACTGTGCTGGATCTGAGGGACTAGGTACGTGGGCACAGTGGGAAGGTGGCCGTGGCACGTGGCTAAAGGGACTGAGGGGGGTGGTGTGGGGGGAGGGGATGGATGAGCAAAACAACAACTCGAAGATGGCCTGTGTGCAACCAGAAAGAACACCTGTCTAGTTCTACTGAGCAGGCCGCGCAAGGAGATCAGGGCACGTGAAGCCCAGGCTGTAAACCCAAGTACTGGGCATTAAAATATAGAGAGAGAGAGACATATATACTCCACAAGCAAAAGACTAACGGCCATCTCTGCCTCCAAGTCAGGGGCACGTCCCAGAGGCCCTCTTAGCCGACGGGACTGGAGCAGTAACCACCACGCCATCTTCGTGAGCAAAGCAGGTGTTGTTCTGGTTGACTGACTCCCTAAGGCCAGAACCTCCGTTTCATCCCCCATCTCGGCCTCCAGAAAACCCTCTGAGGAGGAATTTAATCTCGATCAGAGGGGGGACATGAATACGAAAACAGGAACGTCCACACAGGCCAATTATCTCTTCCATCCCACACAGCGAGCTGGAGGCTGGACTGGTTGGGTCCCCCCGAAGGCAGTACTGGCTCCATGAAGCCCTCCCCAAGCTCGCTGGGCTTCCGGGGAGTGGGGGACCATGACACACAGAAGCTTCCTCGCGCACGGGCCACCGGGCAAAGCATCTCTTCAAACACCATGGCTGAGGCTGGAAACGGCGTCTTTGCCCCCGAGTTGGATCATTGCCAGAAACCCCCCGGAGGGTGCCTTGAACAGGCCTTGTCGCACCGTTCGGACATCGAACACAGGCACCGGGAATTACCATGGAGCCGCGCCGGAGCTAAACCCAGTGTTCTCTTCCCTCACGTTGCCAACACCTCCGGGGTGCCCTTCGAGGACGGATTGGATACTGAGAGTTAGTGGACCATGTTACATAGGTCAAAAATCATAAAGCCTACGTTCCATAGTCTACCATCTCTTCAGGAACCATGGAGTGGTGCGGACCCCAGACCAGGGCTTGTCCCTGAAGTTGGTGCCACTTCCAGAAAGCTCTGAGGCCGGATTTGGCCCTGGGAAACAGACATGTGGTGAACGTAAATGAGGCCCCCTCAAGTGTCGGGGAGCGGTGCTGATGGGGAAGAGGCGTCTCTACCCTGAAGTAGCGTCTCTCCTGGGAAGGCTGTGCCAACAGGGAAAGATTGAGATGAGGCCAACCGCACAACGTTGGCCACGCTTTGGCCAGGACATGGTCAACTATCTCTGTATCGAGGAGAAGGGCACTGCTTTGCTCTGCACGGCAGATGGGGAAGCTCTAAGGGCAGAGCTCAGACGTGAAAGGGGGTCCCTCGGCTTCTGGGTAACAGCTTCCCCACGCTCTCCCAAGCTATGGCAGTCCTCGCCAGACACCACACCACCCTGGTATACTCAAGTGACAGACCTGAGTGAGCAGTGGGCTGTTCTAGCTCCTTCTCAACATCTCCACCTCCCCCAAGAGGCTCTCCTTGGGTCTCTCCATCCCCTCTCGTAGTCCAACTGTCAATACCACCACCCCGGAGAAATGGAATGCACAGCCATGACAGTTGGCCTCCAAGGACAGGGCAAGGGCAGGCTCCTGGGCAGCAAGGTGGGGAGACACAACTATCCTGTGAAGTCTTGGAACCCAGCACAGAGCATGTCATCCTCCTGCTCACAAAACAGTTGCTGAAGACCAAACTCCTTAGAACGGCTTTCAGCCTACATCTCCATCCTCCTCCCACTCCATGAGTCCTGACACCGCCCCAAGCAGCTGAGCCCTTTGCCTCCCTGACCCTCCCCAGCAGCCTGCCTGGGCCTCTCCACCAGCCCAACCCCACCTCCCAGGCGGTCAGGCACAGAAATAAGCTCAAGTTTATGAAACACCCATGAAATGCTGGAGCTGTGAAGAAAACAGGGTCTCTGCCCTCCTGCAGCCTCTAGCTTAGCAGGGGAGACCCACGCTGAAATAATTATTGTAGAGCATTGATTTCAAAGTTAAAAGAGGCCAAAGTGTTGTGAAGGAGCAGGGAACGTTTAGTAAGAAGATCTGACCAGTTGGGGGGAGCTTCTCCAGAAGAAATCTATAGTAAAAGACGAAGGATGAAGACAGTAAGCCAGGAAGAGAGGGGACAAGAGCAGACAATGCAGGGGGAGGAGTGGAAGACCGGGTGGACACGGACCAGCAGGATGGCCCGTGGACCAGAGAGGTGAAGCATGGTCTGGAGGGAGCCTGGTAACCAAGACAGCAGACCTGTGAACAGGGTACGGAGAGCCAGAAACATGCCAGAACTAAGGTGCCAGGTGGAGGCTAGATCATTCCAAGCCTTAGAGCAGAGGTTAAAGGTTCCAGATGTTATCCTCAAGCCACAGGAAGGCCCTTATTAGCTGATAAAGGACACGAGCTTCGTGTTTTTCTGAGATAGCTCCTGCTGATGTGAAAAGACAGTGCTTTGGGGGCAAGAGTAGGACAGGGAGAGAGTATAAGAGTTCAAAAAAAAAAAAAAAAAAAAAAAAAGCAAGGTAGCCCAGGCAGGGGAGGGGTCACAAAAATGGGGAAAGCAGGTGCGTTTGAGCAGTTAGGAAGAACATGAGAGATCTGGTGATACCCTGAATGCAGGTAAGGAATGGTGAGCACTAGAAGAAGGTCAAGAATCCCTGCAGGTGTCTGGCATAGAAAGTAGGAGAAGGGCCCCCCACTCTGTGAGCTGGGGAGCCCTGGAGGAGAAGCAAGTGTCAGTTGGGGAGAGGAGCTTGGTTTTGCATTGCACCCACTGTGAAGCGCCAGCGAGAGGCCCTCGCAATCGGATGGAGGCCACTGGTCATCTTTATGAAAGTTCCTCCAGTGGAGCGGTAGGGTCGAAAGTCAAATAAAAGTGAAATGCAGAGAAAGCACCAAGAGGGCGACAGCTAGAGGGAGGAGGTGGCTTCCCGGAAGCTTTCAGACTAAAGGCACCAGAGCATGCTAAGAGCCAACGGGAAGCCTCCAGTGGAGGGGAGAAGCCAGCCACGGCAGTAGAAGGCTCCAGAAGAACTGGGGGGGGGGGGGGCGGGGGGATGGAGCCCATGCGCAGGCGGTGGTGTGCCATGCACCAGGGGCAGGTGGCTTCCTCTGCTGGTCATCAGGGAAAGAGAAGCAAGGGGGCAAGGCTAATGGGGAAAAGCTGGGGAAACGCCTTTGGATGGCTTTTATTTTCTGTGTCCACGACTGGAGAGAACGCCACTCATGTCTCCTCTTGGAATGGGAACTCCTCTGGGCAGGAAGGGGTCACACTGGCCTCTGCTCTGAGGTCACACTGCCTCTCCAGTGGCCAGAACCAGACATTCTGTAGAACGAATAGCAAGAATATCAAGGAATGAAAGGATGGATACCTCCGCACAGCCGCAATGAGCCCTGAAGATAGACGTCTTCGCCTTCCTGGATCTCTAGAGAAGTGGGGAAGCTCACCCTCCCCACCCAGCGCCCCAACGCACGGACACCAGCCTGGACGAGCATCCCCTCAGCTCAGATGGCTGGTGGCCCCGACGGCCTTTCTCACTCTTCCAGACCCCTGTCACCGCCCCACTCACCCCATGCCCATTGGCTCGGCCATTCTTTCAGTGGCGCCTGCATCTTCCCCCTCCGGTGCGCCCGCCCCACTCTCCCTCCCAGATTCACTCATGCCCTTGTCTGATCCTCAGCAGCTCCCCCTTGCACTGGCCGGTCCACACATCCTCTCAGGGAGCTCAGCTACCAGCACACCCTTGGGGGCGCCCCCTGTAGGCTGCCCTTTGTGCTCCTTCCTCTCCAGAGCTCATAGGCTCACAGGGATGGACACTCGGCCCATATGTTGGTCAGAGATCAGGAAAGTGCACAGAACATCAGGACTTCAGGCTTGCAATACCCATAGCAAGGAGCTTCAGCTCCCACACAAGCGGCCGGGCCCAGAGAAAGCAAAGAGAGCAGTTCTCTTCTCCCAAAGACTAGGGGGGGCCAACAGGAGACAGCAATGAGCCCCCCCTGACCAGACCTCATCATCTAGAAACTCATAAACAGGAGGAATGGGAAAAAAACAGATACACACTCATCTTAATAATGACACAAAGTCAGAGAATACTATTTCATTTTTTTAAACCATAGACAAATACAGATATAAGTGTGGTTTAAAAAAAAAAAAAAGCCCTGAAATGTAAACACTAAGACACTTAAGAGACTGGTTGTAGGCTCTCTGAATTAACAGAGAAAATATTTAAAAAGAAAAATGTGATCTATATGATAAAATATCAGGGAAGAAAGGATGAAACAGTTAAAGCAAGCGTTAGTACAATTGTTTTAAGTCCAAACAAGACAATCAAAACACACAAATGTCAATGGGTTACGCACCCTTAAAAAGGCAAGTTTTCAAGTCAACACAAAAGCCTCAAAGCCCAAGTATCTGTCGTTTATTTGAGGCACGATTTAAATAATTAACTCAAAAGAAAGAATCCAATCCAAGGAAGGGGCACAGAAAAATAGGAAGGCCTCCGTTTTCATGCTATTGGCTTTCAGGCAACCCACAGTATCATGCATGGACATCTCAAAGGCTACAAAATTGATCCAACAGCTGACTGCCAGCAATCATCTCCCTATCAATGGCACCCCCAGGTTTGCATATACAGCAATTTGCTCAATTTATGCAGTTGCCTCACTATCTTCCTTGCAGAGGCTTCCAAAGGGTATTCCAAGGGGCACCTGGGGTCCCCTGTGCCTCTACTGGGATGATGCCCACAGCCTGAGTTCACCACCCAGCTGCAAATAAGGCTCCGCTGATTTGATCTATTTTACTTATTGGGCTTCTGGGTAATACTTGGTCTGAATAAAGAGGTTGGCTACATTTGAGAACCAGTATTTAATTACAGTTTGCTCTTATTGTTTTGTAAAAATCAGTGAAAAATAGAAAAATAAATTGCCAATACCAGTGGTTAAGAGCATAGATCTCATATATACTTAAGAAATTAAGACGGAGATGGAAATCATTAGGCAGACCAATGTGGCCAATCTCTAGCCTCTGTAATTGAATTGAAGGCAGTCAACTATTTGTTTGAAAAGAGCAAAATTAAAGAACATCCATGGAATGCTAGGAATTGCCTAAAAATGTGCACAATATTGAGCTCTCGAGGAGCAGAACACTCGGGAACATGCATGTCTGTGGTTGAACTTTCAAACAACATTTGCCTTGAATACAGACTTTCAGAAACAATGACATGGCTACCTAACTCAGGAACACAAAAGAAAATAGAACAGAGGTGTCTCTGCAATTTCAAGTACCCGAGAGCAAAATCATTAAACAGGTTGATAAAAACCACCTCTCAGAGGTAGAAGGTACAATCCACAACAATGATATGTAACATTCACAAACATTTACATTAGGAATAAAATGGCATCCAAAGGAAATGGGGAAACAGATAGAAACAGTTTCCAGGGCCCTCTCAGGCCTTAAGACATCAAATAGGCAAAAAAAAGTAAATAATAAACAAATTCAAAGGCGAGCAACATCATCATTAACAGGAAACGAGAAATAAAGAAAAGATGCTTACTTCATCAATATTAAGTTAGACTGCCCAAAAAGCTCTGACTCATGTAACAAAACAGATAAATGTTATAAACTCTTAGAATGAGGTTATGTAACATTTTTAGATTACTTCATTCTTTACGAAGAAAACCCAAAAGAATCGACTGAAAACCAAGTAAAACAAATGTCTTTACATCAAAATCTATACCCTATAAATGAGACGTACACCTTACTTTTTAAGGCCTATGGAATGTTTACAGAATTGATTATATGAAGCACAAAGCAGATATCCATAAATTCCCCAAAGTAGAATCTATATATCCACATTCTCTAGCCACAATGAAATATAACCACAATTAAATAAAACGAGGTAAGCAACACACAACCCAAATCAATTAGAAATTAATTTTAAAATAAGCTCTACTTTTGTACATTAAATTCAGATAATCATTTCTTCTAATGACAAGAAGAAATGAAAAGCGTAATTACAAATATTTTAAAATATTTTTAAAACTACATATTAAAACTTATGCAGTCAACATTGCAAGCAGAGGCAAATTCATACCGTGAAATGTTTTCATAATAAAGAAGAATAACATAAGGAATATAAGAACAGATCCACAAAATAAGCTTCAGGAAAAGCAGAAGGAAGAATCAATAAAGATAAGGGCAGATATTGTTGAATTTGAACACACACACACACACACACACACACGGTTGAATTGATAAATTATTCCAAAAATGGATTCTTTGAAAAACCTCTAAGAGGCACTCCCCCAGCTCTTTTAATAAAAAAGAGATAAAGTACACGTACACAAAACTAAGAATGACAAAGGTGATACAATCATAGAAAATAGATTGGAATGTTATAAAAATAGTATTTGTAAGTCTATGCTAAGCAGTTTTTAAAATCTCAGAAAAATCTATTATTTTCTAGAATTAATAATAGGTCTAAATAAAATCACTGAGCACTCACTATGTGCCAGACAAGGTGCAAGGTACTTTATCTCTTTAATCCTCACAGTGGCACTCTTAGCTACAGGCTCTCATTTTAATCATTTAACAACTGAGGAAACTAAGAATTAGGAAGGAGACATAGTTTTCCCAAGGTCACACGGGAAATGACAGAGCAAGAATTTGAACCCAAGTTGTCTGATTCTAGTACCCGCACATTTAAATGCTGGGCAATATTAGAAAAAGAAGCATATATTCTACAGATGCAAAAAACAGGAAGAATCCAATAAATACAGAAGAAACAGGAAAAGTTGTCAAAGAATTATCCCAGGAGAATTATATGGGTAAGTTCTTTCAAGCTTTCATGGAATAGATCATTCAAATGATGTATATATGGTACAGAATACAGAAAAAGATGGAATGTTCCCTAATTCATTTTACAAAGCCAGCATAACTTTGATACCAAAGCCAACAAAAAATAAATTTGCAAAGTCCTAAGTGAAATCCTAACAAAACAAATCATATGGTATATTAGAAGAACAATACTCCATAACCAGGTAGAATTTGATCCAAAAAAATGTTTCAAGTTTTTGAAACATTATATAATTCATGCATCAACAGTCAACAACACAAATACCACTACATATTAATCAAAAAAGCATTTCATAAATTCTAAATCCATTCCTGATTTTAAAGTCATATACGAACTAAAAATAAATACTTCATTATCATTATGAAAAACATACCTAAAAAAAATTGTTATCATACTTAACAGTGAACCAGAAACAAGATGAAGATTTCTATTTTCAACAATTTAATGTTTTGGAAGATCTAGCCAATGCTATAAGACAAGAAAGAGAAACAGAAGAGATAAAAATTGAAAAATAGGCAAAATTTGTATCATATAGAAGCGAATGACTTTCACCTAGAAATTCCAAAACATTCAACTAAAAACTCATAGGAAAATGAAAGAATTCAATGAGACAGCCAATAACAATAAAAATGCAATCTCTTGCCAACAGGCTACTAGTAACCAGTTAGAAAATATAAGGGAACAAATTCACAATAGAAACATGTGAGCAATATTTAATTCCTTGAAATAAACTTAATGATGAATTGTGAATTTGTCAAACTAGACATATTGTGAATATATATATATATTATATATATTACTGTGAAAGATTATACAAAGCCCAAGTGCCAAAAAATATAATCTTAAATTCATAATTTTATAAAATTCCACTTCTGTAAAGAACGTCTTTAACCTCCTGATAGCACTAAAATTCATCTAGGAAAAAAACAAGTGAGACTAATGAAGAAAATATTGAGATATGAGAATGAAAGACTGCTGCTACCCAATAATAACATATTATAACAATACCATATTAAAACAATGCAATACAAGTGTAAGAATAAACAGATTAATTGAATAATAGAAAGCCACAACAGGAAACAAAAACTATTAAAGTATCTAGCATGTGATACATACAGAAATAGAACATACAGTTATTTCTTACAATACATAAATGATTAAGGATTCAAATATAAAAGATGAAATCATGAAAGAACTAGAACTAGGAAAAATTAAAATTGCCTATATAAGCTCAATGTGGGAAAGGCTTTTCTAAGAAAAAAAGAAAGTATAAGGAAAAATCAGTGATAGATTTTTAGAACATAAAAATGTTTTAAATAAAGAAAAATGAAAAACCCCATGCGTAAAATGGAAAAGCAAGTGAAAATGGCAGGGGATGATGGGAGTGGGGTGAGCACCGGTAATATGGGATAGAAAAAGTTACTGTTCTTTTTTTAAGAAGTCTTGTAAGACAAAAATAAGAGGAACATGCCAATAGAGAAGAATGGGTAAATGACTTTCAGCTCGATATGGTGAACTAAAAACAGTTGCTCACCTGCCTTCCCCCTTAAAACTGTGCTAAAAGGGGGTGAAGACATTTTCATTTTGAGATATGCTCACATGGACAAAGACAGGAAGACAGGAATGGAAATTGATTCAGAATTGGGAAAACCGAAGTTAAACTGGCTACGAGGAAGCCTGAAATAAAGCCTGGTGTGTCCCATGCACCCCACAGAAGTCTCAGAGATTGACAGTATCAGATGCCTCGATGGGGCAGGAAAATCCGAGCCTAAATAGGATGGAGTGACTGAGAGTCTGTTTAAGAAGAAGGTGGTCCCCAAATCCTCAACCCACCACGCAGAGCCTTCCCTGATCCTGAGTGAAGACTGAAAATGCACAACGAAAGTAATGCAGAGGTGACTGACACAGGAACGGCAAGCACCACTAAGAGTAAGAGTTCTAAAAATTAGAAAGAGGAAGCGGGCAAAATTTACAAGCTGGAATAGAGGACACCCCCCCACACACACCCCGGGTACTGGCAGCCAGATATACTCCAGGCCACAAATTAAAAAACCTTCTTTGGAGGATCTGAGTAGTCCAAAAGAAAAAAGATTTTAAAACACTAAACATGGGGTCCACTAGGTAGCTCACTCTAGAGCCCTCAACTCACAAGTCCCAACTAGGTCATCAGTTGGAATGCTGAGAGGTTCCAAACAGCTCATTAGTGTGTGTGTGTGTGTGTGTGTGTGTGTGTGTGTCTATATCTATCCGTGGACCTCTCTCATCAGAAAGTTGAGGAAAGAATGGAACTTGGAAGTCAGAGACACACACTTGGAAGGAAAAAAAAAAAATAAAAGCTTGGATACTTTGTAGGAAGAAGCAAATTTCAGAAAGACTATCATTAATGTTATCAGGGATATCAACTATTATCAGGGGTATCAAAGCAATCACGTCCATGAAACAAAATATTATAAAATAATACTTGGAGTGTAAAAAAAAAATGTTGCAAATAAGAGACTGCAGAAATGAGAACAGGTTAAAAAAAAAAAAAGACAGAGAAATCTCTCGGAAAGAGAACAAAGAAATTGAGGGTTGAAAAGCAGAGGGAAAAAAACATGGGAATATTAAAGAACCAGTCAAAGAGATCCAACATGCAAAAAACAAAAGTCCTAGAAAAACAGGTGGAAGGAAATTGAGGGATTGTTAAAAAAAAAATGCCCCCAGCAAGTTTCAGATCAAAAGGGCCTAGCAAAATGGATTAACCTAGATAGATGCACATCAAGATGTATATGCATGAAATTTAACACACTAGAAGACAATAAGAAAAGCCTGCACATTCCAAAAAAGGAGAAAAAAGGGTCACATGTAAGGGACGAGGAATCATAGAATTTTCAGACTTCTCATCACCAGCACCGGAAGTTAGAAGACAATTATTTCTGCTTTCAAAATCTGAGGGGAAGAAAGATGACCAACCAGAATTCTATACCCAGCCAAACTATCCATGTCATTGTGAAACAGACATTCTCCTTTTCAGATATGAAAAGCCTTCAAAAATTTACCTCCCCTGAACCCTTTCTGAGGTAACTGCTAGAGGACACACTCTAGCAAAACGGGGGAGTAAATAAAGAAAACTAACCCACAGTTTAGGAAATCAGGGATCCAACCAAGGAGAGACGATTAGGGGGCTCCCTGGGAAGGGAACAAGGGCAAGAAGCCCAAAGATCAAGCAATCTGGAGCAGAAGAGGCAAGAAGCCTCCAGGAAGAGATTTCTTTGAAAAGATAAAAGATATTAAAAAGATTGTTTAAGTGTGTTTGAAAATATTGAGAGGCTGGAAATATATCTGTGATAAGTTCCCTTAAAACTAACCAAAAGAAATAAACAGCCAGACAATTATTGATTCCAAAGAAAACAAAGAGTTTTGAAGGACAGGTAAATAACCATTAGGTTTCTGCTCAGCTATCAAGCATGTTTCCATAGTTATAATAACATAAACACTGAATACTGACCAAACCAAAACTATAAACCAAACATATGAAGAGGACTGGGCACAGAGGTATGCTCGTGGATGGTGAGGCCACGGACGTATGTTCTGGGGTTGAAAAATCAAGATAACACCCAAGCTTAAAAAAAAAAAAAAAGAAAAGAAAAGAATGTTACTTAGAAAAATGGAGGTAAATGAGTTAAAAGAGTCAAAAGCAGGAGCAGGATATGGGGTGGGATTGGGGGAACTGGTGCGTCAGCCACAGGCTTATAGGACTATTTGACTCTGAAAATGAAGCATATGCAAGTCTTCAGCCAAAATAAAACTAAGGGAAAGATGAAAAATGCAAGGAATCTGAACTGGCAGGTCAGATACTAAGAACCATAAAGATATGGGGGGAAATGCTACAATCCCAGATAACGAAAAAACTGAAAATGATGTGGGTCAACAAATTGGCAAATGTTAAAAACTTGGTAATTCCCAGGGAAACTGGCACTTCTTCTTAAACTAATTCTGAGATTGCAAGTTGGTACAAAGTTTAAGGAGTTACTTAAAAGTTTTAAATTGGCCATAAAATGCTCACACCTCTGACTTATTCCCCTTTGAGAGTGAACGTCAGGAAACAAATTGGATACACGTGTGGGATGCCCGAAGACGCTCAGCCCAGCTTACACAATCCGGCCTTACAAATTATCTAAATATATGACAGGCGAGGACCCATTAAATCAGTCAGGAGGCAGTAAATGCTCAATAACCAGTAAAAAACACAAGCTAGGAAATTACCTACCAGCATGGGGAGACATTCAGGATATAGGGTTAGGGGATAAGATAGGACAACAATAATGAGCCCCATTAAAAATATATAACATATATAACACACGTGTATAAACACGCATGTGCATGCCTCACACACACACACACACGCACACGCACGTACCCACTTATGCAATTTACAGCAGAAAACAAGAGAGGACGGCCATCAAAGCACTTGGCGGTGTCCACCTGTGAGTGACTGGGATGAGGGTGGTTCCTGGTTTTCATTTTATCCTTTGTAGTATCTCACACACACATATCATTTATAATGGGAAAAAAATACGACTTTGTGGAATTATTATATGCAGTAAGTTTTCGTTACCGCTTAGTGTTTTTTGTGGGGAAGACTCACAGGGCCCCATTGCTGACTGTATTTTCCTTTACAATAATGAGTTAACAAGATGTAATTTTATGCATAATTTTTAAAAGAAGACTCATTTCTGCCAGGAGCATGAAGGCAAACCTGTTTGAGTTGAGTCCCAACTCCAACTGCCAAAAAGGACCCTGGTGTCCAGTCAGCTGTGAAGTGAGTATGGTCCCTACCTCTTGGATGGGACCAGGGACAGCTCTCTGGGGTCAAGCCCTTACTGACCTCACCCCCATGCCTGCCCCCTCCCTGGTGTGGCCATGGCCAACTTCTAAGTGGCTTACCTGGCCAACCTGCCCTCCACGAGGAGAAGCAGCTGCCAGAAACAGCCTGCGGGACCGTCAGAGGCCTCCACACGTGCCCCAGGCCACTGGGGGTCACCTAGAGTCTTCCTGTTATCATCTGACCGTGTGCAGCCCCTCGTCATGGGTACATTTGCCTTTTAGAGTGCAACCAGGAAACGCAGAACTCACCCAGTGAAGCGGGTGCTCCCCCAATCACAGGTGTCCTCGGGGAAACTGAGGCTCAGGCAACCACTCCCCCAGGGCTCCTGCAGACCACCTTTCAAGACAAGAGGGCCAAGTCACAAGACCAGATCCGACCTGCAGGAGCGTGTCTGACTCCAAAGGGATGGGGCGCCGGCCAACACTCTGTAGGGGGTGCTTCGGGAACAGCAAGGCCAGCGCCGGGGCTGGGTGGCTGGACCAGAGCTGGCTGCTGCCCTCGAGACCCTCCGAATGACATAGGACATGACAGCTATGGAATCAAACATGGGAGTTCCACACGGGGCAGATCCTGAACACCTCCGGCTGGGGGAAGGGTGGGGGGGTTGACCCTCCCAGAGCGACAGAGCTGAAAGGAAGAGGGAACGGGCATCCCAGGACACTCAGACTGGAGCAAGGTAGAGGAGGGGAAGAGGACCACGAGGCTCGCGCGCCTGGCCCCACAGATGGGAGCCTTCGGATGCCCACCTGTTGCGTCATCGCTGCTGTGTTACTATTATTGCCTGTCGCCCGAGGGGTAAACTGATTACAGTCTTAATTGCAAGGCACCCATCACCCATGGCATATGAATGGCTCTTTCATCATCTCTACTCAGCTTCTGAAGGATTTGATGCCTGTCGGTAAGCCCGGCATAGCTCCGACCCCACGTGTACCCCCCTGTGTGGGGTGGATGTTCCCAGAGCCCTGTGGTCCTGTGACCTCACAGGCTGAGCCCCGCCTCTGGCTGTGCCCGGATCCTGGGTTCGGAGGTGTGCTTGGACGGTCTACTCCCTGGCCCGTTTTTGTCTGGTTCTAGGCACACCGTTCCTGAACGCTGTCCCTGCTGGGACAGAGATGGGCTGGTCTCAGCCCTCCTCACTGAGGCTTTCCCTAAGGCTGCGGCAGGGAGGGCTCTGGGGGAGGAAGCAAGCACGGGGGGGGGCCGAGGGGGGCAGAGGGCAGCCCCATCCCCACACCCCTGGGGGTCCAGGCCAAGAGCAAGCGAGCTCTTGGTGGGGGGGCGGGGGGGATGGACGATGACGTACCTTCTGTAGCGCCTAGGGCATGAGTGAGGTCCAAGCCTAACAACACCTACCCACAAGAGCCAGTTCGGGGCGGGGTGGGGGGGGATGGAGGGGTGGGGGCAGACCCCCTGGGAGCTACACCCTCGAGAGCTTCTCCCTCCCTCTTTCTCCAATACCTGCCCAGGGCATTCTAGCTTGCCAAACCCCTTTCCTTTGTGCCCTGCTATACCCCAGAGAACGGCCATCACTGCTGCAAGAGTCCCCGTCTTCCACCAACGCCAGCCCCTCGCAGCCCCCATGCCACTCTCCCTCCTCCCAGGAGAAACCTGAGCCTTCAACACAGCACAGGCCCTGGGAAGGGGTGGCTGAGGAGGAAGAGCCCTGGGAGAAGCAGCCAGGAGACCCACAAAGCGAAGGACTCAAACCAGAGGGTCCCGGGCCGCCCCCGCCCTCTTCTATGGCTGGAAGGGAATGCTTCCACTGTTGGTGACCTCCCCCACCCTTCAAGTGTGGCCTTCCACAGGCCGATGAGCGCCCACCAGCTGCGCAAACAGCCAAAGCAAGGCATGTGGGCCCGCGGCTAACCAGGATGCTAAGCATTTGGACAGGTGACCTGCGGAGCAGTGGGATTTGGGGAGGGGGGGGCAGGAGGAGGATCAGCACAGAGGGTATACGGAGGCCAGATGGGCAAGAACACGAGGGGCAGGGGCCCAGAGTTGCAGGGAAGCAGCAGGGGGACCCCAGGGACACAGGAGGTTGGACAAATGCCCCTTCAAAAAAGTCTGAACTCTGGCCTGGGGGTTCCCCCAGAGAACCCCATGAGGGGGCCATGAGCAAATGAGGCCAGAATCCCAGTGGTGCCCAGGGGCAGCAGAGGGGAGGGGACAGCTGAGGAGAGAGGCCACGGGAGGGACAACATGTACCCAGGCCTGCCCTTGTTCCCTCTGGACCTTCACCAGCAGCCCTAGCCGGCGGGGGTCCCTGGTTCCTGCTAACCCCGGGAACATCTGCCCGGGACAGGGCCCGGCCCTGGCCCCTGCCAAGCGAGCAGGATGTCTAACATGTTGATCCGAGGGAAAAGAAAATATAGCAAACCGGCCCCAAAGTGACCAGTGAGGCTCAAGGGCTTGGAGGACAGTGAGAAGGGGGGCTGGGGGCTGGGACCAGAGTCCGGGGGAGAGCCGTCGTTTCGCCCACCCCAGCCCCCGACAGGACAGGCAAAACAGTGATGGCGGAGACACTGGCCATCGTCCTTTGGGCAGCCGTTGGCTCCAACCAAAGTCTCACATGAAGGCAAAAGGGAAATGTCACCCTTCGTGAAGGTTCCCAGGGGCCACAGAGGCCCATCGAGCACAGCAGGCCAGCAGAAGGGGTGAGGGGTGCTGGCAGAGTGGGGACAGACAGCACCCCTCAGGCTCAGGGGGCACAACAGGGGGTGGGGGACACCCGCTGGGAGGCCCAGCTCAGGTGTGAGTTCCATGGGGCACGGCGCAGGGCCAGATTTCTGCATGATTAATGATGGAAACTTACTTCTCTCTCACAGCTCAGGAGCACGGAACCTGGACAGCTCTGGTGACTTCGAAGACACAAACTCCTCTTTCCTGGTGGAAAAAGAAAAAACGTCAGAAGAGAATGAGGGGTCGTGAATTGCCCTGTCCTCGAGGCCAGTCCTGGGCCTGGGATCCCACAGCTCAGCAGGGACAGTGGGACGGACAGTCGCGAGGGCTCAAACCCCGAGAACCGTCCTCCGGGCCTATTTACGTGTCTCTCCATCCCTCCGCCCCCACCCGCAGCCCGCAGCCCACTGCCCGCCGCCCGTGACCCTGGGGCACCAGCCTCAGCCTCTGCCCTGGGAGGCAGGAGCGCCCTGGGAGGAGCCCTAGTGAGGAGTCACAGCTGCCCCCGTCAGGCCTCTCCACACTGAGGAGCGGAGGTCACCCATCTCCTAAGGAATGGGGAAACTCTGGGCATGATACAATGTTCTTACTCTTTCTCCTCGGGCTCTGGTCCTCAGGCCCACCTGGGCCCACCCCCCAGGGGAAGGGGGAGCCCTAAGCGGGGCCCGCCCCGCATCCCAGTCCCAGCTAGTGCCACATACGTGTCCCATCCATTTCAGGACCAGCTTAGACTCCGCTCTAGCCCTGGACGGATTTGAGCCCTCCGCCTGGAGGAAGGGCTGACGGGGCTGAGCGAGCTCACTCCAGTTTCATCCGAGAAGTGGGATGGAACCGCAGAATTCTGTCTTGCAGACCACCAGCCTGCTTGGTGACAGCTAAAGGCTTGTTTTCAATCTTCGCTTCCCTTCCTCTCGAGGAGGACCCAGCAACCCCTACAAACCAGACTCAGCTCTGGCCAGTGGCCTCGGGGTTTCAAATGTTTAAATGAGCCCTTTTGCAAAATGTTTGGTTCCGAGCCCTGGTCCAACTGCCCACATCCTGTCCAAACTTCCTGGGGGAGTGAGATTTATTTAAGAAGGAA
This sequence comes from Mellivora capensis, assembly GCA_004024625.1. Lineage (NCBI taxonomy): Eukaryota > Metazoa > Chordata > Mammalia > Carnivora > Mustelidae > Mellivora > Mellivora capensis. The sequence goes on along the minus strand of PISX010002251.1, from coordinate 100,054 downwards.
TAAAATCTCCCACGTTCATGTCCTTGAGTGAAAACACGCTCCGTCCCAGGCAATTTCAAGGGTTAAGGTTACATATCTCTTAATGAGTCACAGGCAGAAGGCAAAAAGTAGAGTTGGCTGGAGACAGGGATGGGCTCCGGTAATGAGGAGGTGCTATTCCCCAGCGCCAAGGACCCCGGTTCTCTGCCAGGACAGAATCTGCCTCCAGAATGACCTCCCAATCGTTCTTGTGGGCGTCCATTCATTGTCTCATTCAACCAGCTTCTGCCAAATGAACCCACTAGGTTCTGTCTCAGACAGGGGGGATCCAAAACACCCAAGACCCAGCACCCACCACCAGGCTGGGAAGGCAGACACCTACACCAAGTGTAAGAGAGGTTTCTGAATGGAGGTCAAGTTCACGGCTGTGCAACAGTGTCATAGGTGGGGTGAGCCAACACTCCAGGGGGAGGCAGGTCAAGCCACCCAGACATCGTGCCCTGGGAGGACAGAGTCAGAGCGGGAGCACGTGCAAAGGCACCTAATCACAGATGCACACACTCAGGGAGGGTCTGCAGGGCGACACATGGGGCCAGAAGTGTGTGCTGGGAGCCAGGGCAAAAAGCCAAGTGACAAAGAACCTGAGCAGGAAGCGGAGGAGCTTGGGCTCCCCCGTGGGGCTTCTGGAACTCCCAAGAGGGCTCTAGGGAGCATGGGACTCTTTCTCGTGCATTCTAGAAAAACCTAGAGAGACTGTACAGCTTAGAAAGCTGAGCAACCGAGGGAAGCAGAGACAAGAATCTACTGGAAGTTGCTGACCACTGTGAGATCCAGACAGCTCAGCGGACCAGCAATCCTGGGGAACGTGAGAACCCAAGTCCTGTCTCCAATGTCCACACACACATGCCAGCCACACCTTCAATTCTAGCTGAAAGCCACCAGCGTTCATCTCGCTGCCCCCCTCAACATTCAGGGGTCCCAGAGTGCTCACTGCCCAGAAGACTCAAAGTTAGGGTCCCAAATGTCCACAATTAAGAACAGGGAGGGAGGGGGCGACTACCTGATTCACTCGGTGGAAAGGCCGGTGATTTGAGCGGAGATCAAATCATCAGGAAGGAGGAAGCCATATTCCAAGCCAAATGACCAAGTTCCGTCACCAAGACCAAAGGATGCAAAACCAGGAGTGAGAGATGGAATCCAAGGTCAGGAGCCGGCAAGACAAGAGAGGAAGAGGGGTGATAAGTGCCAGCTGTAAAGTAGGTATAAAATCACAGCCTATAATTGCAGGAGGGAGGGACGATAAATAGAAGGAGCGGCAGGGGGGGGAATGAAGGGTGGGCCTTGGGCAAATACCCCACACAGGGCAAAGGTGTTCCAGCTTACTTTTCTCGTCATCCATCCCAGGCAAGATGGCATGTTCTGCTGCCTTAAACATGCATGGTCTGGGCTGACAGGTCCCATCCCAACTGGTGTTCTTCCAGAACTTCGTCGGACTCGTCATTCTTCTGGGACAGGGGAATCTGGGTATTAGTTGGGTATCATCTGGGAGCTTTTCAATGAGTGCAGTTGAAACCATCGCTTACAGCTACATTAGGTGAGTTCTGGGGCTTCTATCCCACCCAGGTACCCAAGTGTGGACCTTCTAATAATCTCCTGCTAGATAAGGTTAATTATGACCATGGCTACCCTCATTGAGCAGGCGGTGCTGAGACTGGTCTAGAGGCCCTTCACGTCTATCCCAAAGTCCTACAACGACAACCAGAGGAACTTGGGACGCTTGCACAGGCAAGGAGCTGGGCCCACTTGCTGGAGGCATAAAAACAAGACCAGGTTATTTTCGACCTCTAGTCTTGGCAGAGGCAAGAGCAGCTTTCGGGAAGACCCAGGACTTCCATTCCCCCATGGCAAGCCAATGTTGCCCCAAGATGGGCCAGGGTCCAGGCCAGTCAGAACTGCCAGTATCCTGTCTCACTGCCTGGCAGTGAATGCTAGAAGCCAGACCCAGGGGAGAATCTGGACTTGAGTAGGAGGGTAAGCCGAAGACCATGAGACACAGAGCACGCTTCCCCACAGGACCGTTCCCAGACCATGCTGAGAAGGGCCATCCTGGTTCCACAAAAGCACATGTATTTTTAGTTCTTCATTAATTCATTCAGCAGTAATTCACCGGGCGTCTCCGAGGCTCCGGAGAAGACTGCGCCCCGGTTCCTGGCCTCAGGGCACATCCGTTTAGTGATGGCATGGACGCCAGTGCCCGTGATGCAGGCGCATGGGCGTGCGGCTGGAGCCCTTTAAGGTGCTGGCATCTCCAGCGGGCCGACAGGCTGGGGTGTGGCTCGCTCCTTCTGGAGCAGTTGAGGACGGGATCCCGGCGTGAGCTCACTCCCGCACTGCCTCAACACGTGGACCACTGACTCACTCACTCCTTTCTCAACTCCCCCGTTCACTCACTCGTTCAATGAAGTGGTTCTTGGGTGACATTCACATCCACTGCCTCATTGGCTCGTTCACTAATTCATTATCTTACGCACACGCTCTCACGGCCACTCCACGCCTGCGTCCACTTGCGAATGCATCCGCCCATTAATCGGCCCCATTCGTGGACTTATTTATTCACTCATTAGTTAAATCACTCAACTTTTTCCTTCTCTCTCTGATTTATTAATTTCTTGGACCACTCGCGTTTTGGCCTATTAATTCATTGGGTTACTCACTCACTCACTGACGCACACGCTGACTCACGGGCTCATTCATTCCCTGCTAGTTGATGTTGATGTTCAGAAGCTCGTTCAGGGAGCTGAACCTCCTCGTTGATTCCCCCTTGCATCCACTGGTGCACTCACCCTTCACTCACTGACTCCTTGAGCTACTGGTCTTTCACTCATTTACTCATGGACTCACTCTCCTTTTGACATTTTTACTTACACATGGTCTCACCCAGGCATTAATTAATTCATCATGCATTGATTCACATGTCTATTTAGTTCCTCAACTCACTGTCAACTTGTTAACATATCTGCATACTCCTTCGCATCTCACCAACATTTTCCTTCTTGTTTTCACCAAGACTCAGTCATTCACTAACTTGCTGCGTCATTCATTCTCTATTTCACTCATCATGTATCCCATTTCTCACTCAACAAAGTCTATAATCTTCTCAATCAGAGAGAGCAGTCTAAATCTATTTTTTGAACGGAGATCTGTTTGGTTGTTTTTTTTTTTTTTCAGTTCTGCAAAATGAATTAAGCACAACCTCGTCAGGACAAATTCTTTTCACTGGTCCATGCAAGGTCTTCTTTGATTTCATTTTATGATTGGACAAAGCCATTTATTCTTTTTAAATAATACAGTCATTATCCATGAACAAAAGGATAAAACCAAAAATAAAAACTTAATGTATACTTACCCCAATCTATACTGTCCTTGGCCACACCGGTCCCAGTCAAGATCTTCATCATTTAATATAATGACTGAAACAGCCAATGGGTGGCCATTCAGGGGGACATGGCACATGTAAAAAGGAATAAAATATACTTAATGCTCTGGTTCTTACTTGGCACACACTCATTTAGTTAACATCTAAAACCTGCTGCAAACTAATAGCAGAACACTGACCATTAGACGCCTCTGTCTCACTGCTCCTTACGCCAAGTGGCAGCAACCTTAATCTGTGTATTTTTTTTCTTAATGGGCCAAAGTATATCAGAACTGAATTAGTAACATTCCTGTTTTATAACATATCTTTTAAGTTGGTCTTTTCTTTCCTTTAAGATTTATTTACTAAAGAGAGAGAGCGCGCACAAGCACACAAGCAGGTTCCCCACTAAGCAGGGAGCCCAATGTGGGGCTCAATCCCAGGACCCTGGGATCGTGGCCTGAGCCAAAGGCAAACATTTAACCAACTGAGCCACCCAGGTGCCCCTAAATTGGTCTATTTCTATTTGAATAAATTCATTGACCCATTCCTTTATTTACTAATAATATAAAATCAATACCCATGAACACTTCTCAACTAGGTTCTTGAACTTTCCTGAGATCATTGCCCGAAGTCATACAGTAGATCTCTTTGTGTGGTGGACCTCAGTGGTTCAAAAAATGATTGATCATAATTTTCATTCAGATGCATTCCATTCACATCATTGGTCCAGGCATGGCCTTTCTGCATTTAACTTCTAGATGTTACATTGAAACGTTTTTCAGTGTTACAGTGAATGACCATGAGCCCACCACCCTATTCAACAACTAGAATACTGAGCCCTGAAATGAGTGACAGCCTAGATCTTTATGAAGAGGGGAATGTTTAATCAGTGGGTTAAATAAATGAATAATCAATGGGACAAACATAAAATGAGACTTGAAGTTCTGAAATGAGTGAAAAAAGCTTAGTTTTTTACCTGTCCTTCTTTTGTACCACATTGGATTAATTATAAACTGTGGCTTGTAACATATTTCCATTATTGGGTCTATGCATGACATTTTTTTTTTAAGATTTTATTTATTTATTTGTCAGAGAGAGAGAGTGAGAGAGCGAGCACAGGTAGGCAGAGTGAGTGGCAGGCAGAGGCAGAGGGAGAAGCAGGCTCCCTGCCAAGCAAGGAGCCTGATGCGGGACTCGATCCCAGGACGCTGGGATCATGACCTGAGCCGAAGGCAGCCACTTAACCAACTGAGCCACCCAGGCGTCCCTATGCATGACATTTTAAACATTAATTACATTTATGTTTTATTTCACTTTTTGTTCACATTTTCCGTATTCTTTTTTAAATTTGGGTATAGCCAACACACAGTGTCACATTTAGTTTCAAGCACACAGCACAGTGATGCCACAGCTCCTAGAGGATATGATGCTAAGGAAAATAAGTCAGAGAAAGGGAAATAGCGTATGATTTCACTTCTATGTGGAACCTAAAAAATAAACCAAAAGAATGAACAAAAATCAGAGTCAGACCTATACACAGAGAGAAGAAACATGGTCCCCTGAAGAACGGGGGTGGGGTGAGCAAAATGGGTGAGGAGTGGGAGACCCCCAATTATGGAATGAACAAGTCACGAGGATAAAAGATCATCGGGAATATGGTCAGGGGTATGTAATAGTGTCACATGGTAACAGATGGGAGCTTTTTTTTTTTTTTCTAACTGGTACGATGAAAACCCACAAACTAACCACCAAACCAAGAACTCAATACTTACGTAGCACACTATGCTCCTTCCCACAGGATAAGGCAAAGATCGTCATGATTGGAGAATAATTTAATTAGCTATGGTGTATCCATCCTGCAGAATGTAAAGAGGATGTTGACAAACGAGATTTGGGATTTAATTACTGAACATGAGGGAACTGTGACAGAAATTTCTGGAAAACAGTGATATATGCCACATTCTTCTATCTGGCTCATGAATGGGCCTCCGTTTTATTAATTAATATATTAACTTATCCATTTTAATAATATAATGAGCACCATTAAATAAACCACCCACCATAAGAATGAGGAGAGCTGCAGACAACTGACTCTGGGCCCCATACCCACAGAGCTAAAGGGTTAGAATTTCTTTTATAAAACGGTGTGTGTTGTGCTAAATCAGATTTCTCATGAACCTTGGTTTGTGACACAGTCTCATCACTGGCTCTTATGTGGCCTTCTTTCATTACATTCCATGCTTTTTAATCATACAGACAACCCTAATACCCTCAACAAACAGCCCCAACAAAGACAAGAATTGAGACTGTTACTCACACTGAACCATAAAGGTCTTGATGATTACAGCAATCAGCTCAAGGGTGTCCCCTTCTGTGGAGTAGAAAAGTAGATGGGGAGGAAGAAAGGGAAAATGAATGCAAATTCTCTTCTTAAATTTTTTAATTTTTGAAGTTTTTGTTTACATTCCAATTGGTTAGGGGCACCTGGGTGGCTCAGTAAGTTAAGTGGCTGTCTTTGGATCAGGCTGTGATCCCGGGGTCCTGGGATCAAGCCCCACATCAGGCTCCCTGCTCAGCGGGGAGCCTGCTCTTCCCTCTGCCTCTTCCTGCTGCTCCCCCTGCATGTGCTCTCTCTCCGACTCAAATAAATAAATGAAACCTTTTAAAAATTAATTGATTAATTAATTAAATTCCCATTGGTTAACATATGGTGTAATACTAGTTTCAAGTGTACAATATACTGACGTTACCCTTCCATACAGATGTCCAGACACGTACCATTCATCATTCATCACCAGTCATAGTCAATGCTCCAAGCTCGTGAATTCTTTTCATTTATGTTTTACCTACTGATTCATTCATTCATTTACTACTTACTCATGAAGAAGTATACATAAATCCGGAAAAACCCAGAATAAGAGCCTTGACATCCCTAATATCCATCTATAAGATCATTTCCCACAGATATCAGGTCTGTTTCTTAAACTGGCCTCCGTGTTTCATGTACAGACAACTCAACGTAATGTTCCATATCAGTCTCATGTTTATTACTTGATCGTGTCTGGCTTTCCTTGATTATATGTCCTACTTTTTTTTAACTGAAGATGTATTTATTTATTTTAGAGAGAAAGCATGAGCAGGGGGAGGGGCAGAGGGAGGGAGAGATTCTCAAGCAGACTCCTAGGTGAGCAGAGAGCCCAGTTCAAGGTTCAATCCCATGACCCAGAAACCATGACCTGAGCCAAAACCAAGAGTTGGACACTTAACCAACTAAGCCACCCAGGTCCCTTATTTCCTACTTCTTACTAATGCACTGACCACCCTTAAATTGCCCAAAACAAGACAAGAACTTCAACTATTACTCACATACACTGGTGGTCTCCATACTCCTAAGACAACCACTGAATTCAAGGCCAGGCAGAATACCAGCATTGGTGTGGCAGTGCCCATTCTGAGGAGTGTAAGAGCAACAAGAAAACAATTTGAGATCTTCTATCCATTGATGCTTTGCATTCCGCCTCTCATTTACTCAGCCATTTAATATTTATTAACTTATCACGGTTATTTGCTTACTTTTCTCTTACTAGAGCAAATGCTGAACTTCCCGTTCATTGATTCAAAGCAAAACACTGATTATTACTTATCAATGGCTATGTAATCCAAGGTCACGCCCTTGGTCCACTTTTTATCCATTCCAGATTATAGTCATAGTATTGCTTTCTTCACCACATCTTTTCATAATCTGGAATGTGCCTCACTTTGTTCATCTTTAATCATTTAGATATTTTAGTGATCCTTCCACTGATTCTTTTATATTAATATAATCATAATCTTTGAGCCATAAAATTAGAAGCAAAAGACCCTTACATATCTCTGACATCTATCTATAGGATTTTTTTCCCAACAGAAGAATAGACTCGATTTCTATTGACTTTAGTGTTGGACCTCAGAGTTCCAGACATGTAGTAGTCATCATTCATGACTCATACCGCCACCAGTGGTCATCATTGATCCAGACTTGGCCCTCATCTTAATCTGTGTCTATGTGAATTTTATTAATTCATCAATCATACTGAAAGCTACCTGAAGTCCTAAAACACGAGAGTTAAGATCCTTAAATATCTCTAACATCTGTCTATAGAATTATTACTCATGGCACTACCCCTCTCTCATTACTTTATTTCAGTGTTGCGTGGAAGGATTACTCAAAACAATGCTTCAATCAACCCCATACCTATATCAGGGCCACGGTTCACCTTCAGAAATTATATTTCATATTTTTAAAATAATACAGTGAATGCCTTTAAAAAAAACAGCAGGCAAACACTGAAACCAAGACAACAACCTTGACTATTACTCACGTTGGTCTCCATGTTCCTAACGCGGAGGTGTAACCATGGCACTCAGGGCCCTGAACGATGCTTACGGCAGCTCAAGGACGTCCTTTCCACGGCTTACAGAGCATAAGAAGAGATAAAGAAAGGGTAAGACATTATCTGCATTGGCCCTTGCGTTCCATCTTTTATTGAGTCAGTCATGGAGGTAGTCATTTGAGAGAACATTTTATCTTCTCTTAAGTAAACAGTATCATGGGTCCTGTCACCTGCACAGAACAGGGGCACTGACTGCTGGTAATACTGTCTGTATCCTCCTTAGTCAAGGAGTACTTGCTTCCCGGTCAATATCAGATTTTTCAACAAATATCAACAGCTTACCTTGCCTTCTCATATATTTTTATAACTGGACAAGGCTTAACCTTATTCACCTTTACCAACACATTTTCAATGTTCTTTCACTGACCCGGTTGTAACAAGTTTGAAAATGCATGAACATAGAGACCAAAATGAAATCCTTGTATACGTCTGACATCTGTTTTCTAGAATCTTCTCAAAAAGAGAGAATGGACTAGATTTCTTTGGGGTTGGACCTCAGAGTTCCAGACACGTAGCATTCATCGTTTAAGACTCATACGCCACCAGCCGTCATCATCGATCCAAGATCAGTCCACTTTCTCTTCCTTCCTTTCTACGATACTTACTAGTGAATTTGTTAACTCACTAACTACACTTTTAAACCCTGTGACTCACGAAACTGAGAAAGAGCCCTGATATCTCTAATCTGTACATAGAATCACTGTCCTATCAGCGTATCTTTCATCAGCATCTTCAGATTTTCATAGACGCCCCCACTGATATAATGCTTCCTATCTACCCTGTATTTGCCACTGGGCTACAGTTGGCCTTTCTTGATTTTATTTCAAAACTCGTTACACACTGAATACTCTTAACCCAAAACACTACAAGAACATTCATTATTACTCACATTGGTCTCCATGCCCTTAACGAACAGAAGGAACCAGGAGCTCAACACCATGAACGAGGCTTACATCAGCTCACGTGCGCCCATTCTGAGGAGTACAGAGCAGAATAAATGATAAAAAAAATTATGCCATCTCATCTCTCCATTGATCCTTGCCTTTCCTCTTTAATGCAGACAGCCGTGTGTGCAATCGTTAATTTCAAGTGTATTTATTACATTTTCTCTTAAGAAAATAATTCTGAACTTGCCACAGACCCAAAACATAAACACTGTCCATAATTTATACTGTCTATATTCTCCTTAACCTAAGAGGTAACAGTCATACGCTGTCGGACTTCAGTGTTTTCAATATATATCCACAGCGTTTCTTGCCTGGTCACATATTTTTATAACTGGACAATGCTTCATTCCACTTATCATTCACTCTTTCTTTTTCTTTTTCTCTCAGTTCACTTATCCAATAATAATTATGGAATGAGAAAACCATGAGCACGCACAAAAACCAAAAAAATCTTTGTGTATCCCTGACCTCTGTATGGAGAATCGCTTTAAGCAAAGGGAACGGACTCGATTTCTCTCCTACTGGACCTCAGAGTTCCAGAACGTATTCATCGCACACGACTCATACGCCACCAGCGGTCATCATCGATCCAGTACTGTCCCTCCTTTTCTTCATTCAATTCTCTTTGTTTCTTGACCATGAATGCATGAACAATAATGTGTAATCACTATGATTCACAAAAACCCAAGAAGAGTCTTTATGTCCCTAATTTGCATGGCGAATTATTCTCACATCAATCTCTTCCCTTAACCTTGGCTTTACATATGTGTAACAATAAAATGCACCATCTGGATCATACATTTATTGTAACTGTACAATCGGCCATCTTTTTACTAATACACTGAATACTCTTTAAAAAACTTCCCAAACCAAGACAAACACTTTGGCTGCTACTCACGCTGGTCTCCAAGCTGCCAGCACACGTATGCAACCGCAGAGCTGTGACCACGGAAGGCGCTGAATGAGCTCAAGTGGGTCCGCTCTGAAAAGTACAGAGAACAGATGATTACTTAAAAAAAAAAAAAAAAGAAAGAAAGAAAGAAACAGATCTTGCCTTCATTGGTCCTTGATTTCTGCATTTCAGTTACTCATTGATATATTTATTAATTTTCCATAAATTTTTTTTCTCTTAACAAAAGGAACAACCTCAAACTTGGATCTGATCCAGAGCAATAAAACTGACTCTTCCTAAACAGTATCTACTTGACGGTCAACCACAGAGATAACATTCTTAATCCATTTATTTCTTAATGAGCATTTTTTTCAATTTTTAGTAAAATGTTTTGCCTGATCACCCCATAGGTTTATAACTGAAAAACATGTGATCTTCTTATCTCTATTTCTTGGATGGTTCTAACATTGATTCATTAGTAATAGTGACCCTAAATCTATGAATCTAAAATGAGGACATGGTATCTGTCTATTCCTAACACGTGTCTAACAGATCCCGTCAAATAGGAAATAGACTAGGTATTGTGTTGAACCTCACATGTATCGCTCATCATGAACAACTTCTACAGTGCCAATCACAATGACTGGTCCATGCTAGACCCACACTTTCTTCATGTGTTTTACATTTGTCCTCAATTAAATCATTAATTCATAGATATTAATAAAAGATACATTTATTCAAGAAAAGATGAGCACAAGATCCCTGAATATCCTTAATGCTGTTCTGTAAGATCCTTTCCCATATATTAGGTTTTTTCCTTTTTTGTTGTTTAATCAACAAAATGACTCCTATTGTATCTATTTTTGTGCCATGGATAACTTTTTTATTCTGTTTAATACTTTTTTTTGAAGATTTTAATTATTTGACAGAGATCACAAGTAGGCAGAGAGGCACGCGGGGTGGGGGAAGCAGGCTCCCCGCTGAGCAGAGAGCCTGATGCAGGGCTCGATCCCAGGACCCTGGGATCATGACCTGAGCCAAAGGTAGACGCCTAACCCACTGAGTCACCCAGGCGCCCATCTGATTAATTCTTTTTAACAATGGTGGGAATACTCTTAAACCAACGATTAAAACCAAGCTAAAATCTTTGACTATTACTCACTTTGTTCTCTTTTCTGACACAGAGAAAATATAATCTTAATTATGGAAAAAGCTAAAATCAGCTCATTGCATCCATTCTGAAGAGTACCAAGAAGACCCAATGATTAAAACAAATGAGACCTTCTCCCCACTGACCCACAGTTTTCATCGTTCATGTACATAGTCACTTAAGTGTTTATTAATGTACAGTAATATTTATTTTCCTCTCCGTACAATAAACATCAAACTCTCAGCTGACCCGGGGTGATAATGACGACTACCTATCACCCCCCCCAAGTCACCGTTACTCAAAGCTGTAATGCACTGGGTCCATTTATCATCCACTCCAGTGAATATTAATATTCATTTTCCTGATGATACATTTTCGTAATGAATAATGTTTCTCCCTCTTCATCTTTATTCATTCATACATTTGCAAATTTATTCTTGCGATTCTTTTATAATCATATTTTTAAAATTCATGAACACAAAGACCAAGAAAAAGATCACTGCAGAATGTTAAAATCTATCAACGGTCTTAAAATATGGTGAATGGACTAGCCTTTTTGTGTTGGACCTCAGGGTTCTACACACGAGGAGTTCTATTTATTGCCTACGATTCAAACGCCACTGGACCATGACTGCCCATCTTCATTCTCATCTACATTTGTTTATTAATGAATTAATAAAGAAATGCAGGTAAATCACAAACACACAAAGAATAAGGTCCCTGAATAACCCCTAACGTCCACCTCTAGAATCATTCACCCAGAGACTAAATCTCTTTCATTTAACTCAACTCGGTGTTTCAGTTATGGACTAAAAAATGCAACGCTTCATATCATTCTGATATTAAACATCACCATAGTTGACCTTCTTTGATTATATTCAATACTTTTTAATAATGCAGTGAATAATTTTCTTAAAAAACCACTTGAACTAAGTCAAGAACTATGACTACTACTCACACTGTTCTCCATGCTCCTAACACAAAGATGCAACCATACGGTTTGTGACCTTGGGAGAATCCTTAAATCAGGTCAAGAGTAGCCATCTAAGGAGTATAGAGCATCACAGCAGATGATAACAAAATCGAGAAACTGTCTCCATTTACCTTGCTTTTTACCCTGGTTGGTCATTTTGGCAATCATTATTTTGAGTATATTTGATTTCTTTTCCCATAAGAAAAAGACCAGGGGCGCCTGGGTGGCTCAGTCAGTTAAGGGTCTGCCTTCCGCTCAGGTCAGGATCCCCGGGTCCTGGGATCAAGCCTCATATCTGGCTCCCTGCTTAGCAGGAAGCCTGCTTCTCCCACTCCCCCTGCTTGTGTTCCCTCTCTCACTGTGTCTCTCTCTGTCAATAAATAATAAAATCTTTTTTAAAAAAGTACAAAACAAAGTAAGTGATCTTTTAAAAATTGAGACCATATCCTCTATAATTTTTGTTTTCTACATTTCACTTACTCAACTACTAAGGTACTTATTAATTTTTCATAATGTATATATATTTTGCTCTTAACAAAAGAAGAACCTTCGATTTGGAATGGATCCTGTACCACCAAACTTGACTTTCGCATATCAGTGTCTATATGATCCTAAACTAAAGAGGTAAATTCTTTTTCTATTTATGCCTTAATGGGTATAGGTGTCTTCAATTTCTATTACTACTATTTTCTGCCTTACCACGTAAGTCCATAGATGGACAATGCGTTGCCCTCTTCTTTTTGATCCATGTATTTTTATTTGTTTAATTGTTCTGTCAATGATCCATAAATAGTAAACCAAAATCTAGGAATCTAAAATAAGACTATGGTATTTGTACATTTCTGACCTCTGCTTCTAGGACCATTTCCAGCGGAAGAGATAAACAGACTAATTACATTTTGTGCTGGACTTCAGAATGCCAGATACATTTTATTCACTGTCCCTGACTCAAAGCCACCAGTCATCATCAATGGGCCATGTGAAGCCTCCTTATTTTCCTCATTCATTTCTAAATTTGTATGGAATCGTTAATTCACTGATAATAATAAAATAACATGATTCATGAAAACACAAGAACAAGATCCCTGAATCACATCCTTAACATCCATCGGTAGAAATCTTTCTCAATACACTGTATCTTTCTCATTAAGTGACTTCAACATTGCACATTATTAATCAATTTTCATATCTCATTAATCAATGGGCCATAGATAACCTTTTAAATTAGATCTAATACTTTAAAATAATACAGTGAGTGCCTCACACAAATGACCAAAAAAAAAAAAAGACAAGAACTTTGACTCTTACTCTACCTTGTTGTCTTTCTGAAACCAGAGATAATGTGACAGTTTTGATGACAGAAGAATATTTAAGTCAGCCTGTTGTTTCTGAAGAGTTTCAAGCAGAAAAGATGGTAAAAGACTGAGACATTCTTTCTACTGAACTACACTTTCCATACTTAACGTACATGTCATATAGGTATTTATTTATAGTAAAATTTATTTATCTTTTTCTCAACACAATAGTCATCAAACTCAAACTGACCCAGGCCGGTACTACTACCTACCACTGTCCGTGTCACCCTTACTCAAAGATGTAATACCCTCGGTCCATTTATCATCCACTCCAGTGAATATTAATATTCATTTTCCTGACTAGATATTTTAGTAATGAACAAAGCTTCGCCCTCCTCATCTTTATTCATTTAAACATTTGCTAATTTATTCTGCCATTCATTCTTTCATAATTATATTTTTATAATTCATGAACACAAAGACCAAGAACAAACTCACTATATAACCCTGAAATCTGCCTACAGTATGACTTGAAATATGGGGAATAGACTAAATTCCTTCCGTATTGGCCCTCGGAGTCCCACATTCATATTATTCACCATCCAGGACTCTTGGACCACCAGTCATCATCACTGGTCCAGGACTGGCTGTCTTTCTGCCCATTCTCATCTACGTTTCTTTATTGACTAATTCATTAATCAAGAAATAGATACAAATCACACCGGGAAATAAGACCCTTCACCATCCCTAACATTCATCCAAAATATCATATATAAACAGACTAAATCATTTTCATTAACTGAACTTAGTGTTTGTTCATTATTTTAATGCCTCAAATCCATCTGACTTCGTAAACTGGTATGGCTGCCTTCTTGGAACGACTCAGAGCAAACAAGAATGTTGACTATTGCTCACACTGATCTCCACACTCCAAACATGTAGATGCAAACAGAGATCGCTGACTGTAGATGAATCCTTAGGTACGCTCAAGTGTGTCCATTCTGGAAGTAAAGACCAGAACAGATGATAAAAAATTAAGACGTTTCTCCCTTGGTCCACAGATTATGCCATCCATTTATCCGAGAATTTATTATGTTAATATACTTTTCTTAATATAGCCAATGTCAAACTTGAAACCGACAGCAGTAACTGTTACTTACAACGTTCAATACCGTCCTTTCATCAAGAACAAAACACATTTGACAAAATGGTCCATTTATGGTCTGTTCCAAATTACAATACTATTATTTCTTTTTGTACCTTCCTGATGTACAGTTTAAAGAGTCAGTTCAAGCAGATATAATGAACGTCTCTTTCATGTTGGACCTCAGAGTTCCAGACACATACTCATCACACATGACTCATAGGCTCAGTGGTCATCATCGATCCAACACTGTCCCTCTTCTTCTTCACTCAGTTCTATGGGTTTACTGATTATAGAAATAATTCATTGACAACAATTTTAAATGCTATCATTCATAAAAACTCAAGAAGAGTCTTTATGCCTGTCATATATTTACGGAATTATTCTCACTTCAATATATGTAAAATATTGTACATTCAATTGTATTTCAATATTCAATTGAAATTCATATTGAAATTCAATACAATATTCAATTGAATATTGTATATTCAATATATGTAAAATATATGTAAATAGTTACCTGTTTTTCTTGTATGGATTAACCAAAATAATGTTAACTGTAGCCCATATTTACCACTGAGATACAGTCACATTTTTTAATCTTAAAATACAACACAGGAACCAAGAAAATCATCTCAACTGTTACTCACATTAATTTCTGTCCTATCATACAGAAGCAGCCACAGAGCTCTTGATCTTGAAAGATGCTAATTCAGCCCAAGTGCATCATTCTGAGGAACAGAGAGCAGAATCGATGGTAGGAAAAAAAAAAAAATGAGACCTAATTGCCACTGATCCTTGCTTTCTGAATTGCAGTAATTATGTATTCATTACTCTTCCTTAATATCAATTTTTTTTATCTTAGCAAAAGCATAAAACAATCTAAAGACTGACCCAAAAAAATAAAATTCACTCTTCTTCATCATGGCCCACATGGACCCTTAGCCATCTGACCTACTGGTTTCTTAATGTGTACCAATGGTTTTAAACATATTAATGGTATCTCTTGCCTCAGAACATACATCACGACTGAACCACGGTTCACCTTCTTAATATATTTATTTGTAATTCTTTAAACACATCCATCATTATTCCATTAACAATAACTAATCTATGGCTATGAAATCAATACAAAAATAGGATCTTTGTATATTCCTCAGATCTCTTCATGGAAACAATTTCAGTGGAAGAAACAGAGGGAACATAACCCACCCAGGACCTCCCAGTTTCAGACACATTTTCTTTCTGCCAAGCTTCCAGTCATCATCATTGGTCATGACTGAGTCTGGTGTTGTTTCTACATTAGCATGGATTAGATTATGAATTCATTAATAACAACAATTGCACATGCTTCATAAAAAACACTAGAACAGGTTCTTGAATATCCCTAACATCACTTTACAGAATCTTTTCCCACACAGACTCTGTATTTCATTAACAGACCTCAGTCTTGCACATTCTAGATTAATCAATATAATGTTTCATGTCATATTTAGCTCATGGTACACTTTTAAATTATTAATAATACCACAAATACCCTTAAACAAATGACCCAATCCAAGACAACAGCTTTGACCATTACTCACCTTGGTCTCTACATACAGTGGCACAATGACTGTTTAATGAGGCCAAAGCGGAAATCGGTTCCAGCATCCATTCTGAAGAGCACTAAGCAGAGAAAACGTTGAGACTTTCCCTCCATTGACTCATATAGTTTCCATTATTTGTTTGCATAGTCATTGTACATTTAATAATGGTAATAATTGTTTTTCTCTTAACAAATCAAATGTCAAATTTTAATGGACTCAATCAATATCTTATTATTTATCAATGTCTATCATTCTCACTTAAGACATACACATCTGATCATTTTCTTTTCCATTCCAATTATATTTCCTTCTTACACATCTTAACAATAAAGTGTTTTGCCCTCTTCAGATTTATCCATTTACATTTATCCTACCATTGATTTTTTTTTAATGAAGTACAATTGATACAAAACGTTCCTACGAAGGTTATTAACATAATGCTTCAAATTAACATTGTATTTGTTTTTAAGTACGTTTGGCCGATCACTGATTGTATTTCACACTTTTTAGTAACGGAGTGAAAACAATTTTGAAAAACCACCAAACCAGGAAAAGAATTTTGACTCTTACTCACACTGGGGACCACGCTATCACCCACAGATTCAACCACGAAGCTCGCGGCTAGGGTAGATCACTTCCATCAGCTGACGGCGACCATTCTGAGGAGTACAAGACAGAGCAGGGGATGAAAGACTGACACCTCATGTTCCTCCAGCCCCATACGCCACCTCTCACTCAGTCCGTCATTTAGGCAGGCGGTGATTTGGGATAATGTACATTTTGTTTTTCTTAAGCGAATGAACAATATTGATTTTGTCCTTGACAGAAAACGTGAATACTGACTAATACTTAGGAATAACTGTATCATCTATAGTCAAAGAAAAGATACATATGTATCTTCAACAATAGGTATTTGTTTTTAAGATACAGGATTAGTATTTCTTATTAACCACATATTTTAGTAATTGGACAATGTTCCACTACATCTTTCTCTATGTATTTATTATTTCATCAAACTAATTATAATAATAATAGAAAATGCATGAACGTAAAGACTAAAAGAAGATCCTTATATATTCCTGACATGTGTCTGAAGGGCCACTTGAAAGGGGGAGGACAAGGGGACAGTGGGCCAGCATCCGCCTGCGTTGGACCTCAGAGTTCCAGAACGTATTCATCGTACACGACTCATACGCCACCAGCGGTCATCATCGATCCAGTGCTGTCCCTGTGTTCTTCATCTCTACAGTGTTTATTCATTCATTGATTGATTCGCTAATTATTCTGAAACCCAATTATCAAAAAAATGAAACCCTGAAATCCCTATTCTGCATACAGAACTATTTTCACATCAATATATTTCTTTCTTTTAATATCCTACATTTTTGTGTTTCATGTTATTTCAATATTTGCCACTGGGCTACAGGTGACCATCTTTATTAAATACGGCACTTTTAAAAATTACACTGAAGACCCTGAAAAAAAAAAAAAAAACAACCCAGATGACAGCACTGACTCTTACGATACTGCTCTCTAGGCCACCAGGTCGTACTGCTTGAATTTGCCCGAGTGTGTCCATTCTGAGAAGGACAAAGCACGAGCGATGATTAAAAGGAAAAAAGAAAAGTTAAATTCTTTTTCCCGTTGACCCTGGATTTCCATATTCTTGCCCACTCACTTAGGATTTATAAAGTATTCCTCGTGTAGATACTTGATCTTCACAAAATGAACAGCGGGAAACTTGAAACAGACATACAACAACGAGGACCGCAGACTCGGAATTATCTGTGTTGATAGGACCCCTGGTCAAACACGACACGCCTCTTTTTTTTTTTTTTTCAAATGACACTCCTGATCCCTTTGTTCCTTAATGAGTTTCAGTGTTTTCAAGTGAAACTAATAATATCTCCTGGCCGTCCGCAAATGTTCAGAGTTAAATACTGCTTTGCCTTTTCTTCTTTATTCATTCTCTGTATTTCCTCAGTGGTCCTCTACTTACTCTATTAACGATAATACTCTGAATCTATAAACCCAATACCTACTTTGGGGATATTCCTGACACCGGTCTCTAGGGTTAAACAAACATAATTCACGATGTTGGACCTCGTTCTCCAGACATACAGAACTCGCTGTCCACAATTCATCACCACTGACCCCTGCTTAGGCCTCTTTCTTTTCATCCTCATAAACAACTCCTACAGCTTAACAAAATTAATAGATACACAAAATTAAAAATCAATAAAGAGAAGATCCCTGAGTATCCTGAGTATCTCCACAACGTTTTCCAGAGACTGACTCTGGTTCCAAAACTGGCCTCAAAGTTTACATTTATGGATTCACCAATTTAATGTCTCGTTTCAATCTGATATTTAAGGCTGACATATTCTACCTTCTCTGGCTACATTTAACATTTGGAATAATATACTGAATGCCCTTAAACAAACCACCTAAGCTCAAACACTATTACTCGCACTGGTCTTTCCAACGTCCCTGAACACCATAGATGCAACTGGGGAGTACGTATCTTAAAGGTGCTTAAATCAACTCACGTGGGCTCATTCTAAGGATACCGATCAGAGCAGGTTGATAATTAAAAAGAAAAACAAAAAAAACCTTGCATTTCCTGTGTGTTGGACCTCAGCGGTCTAGATGCACATCACACATCAGGTAGGACTCCTACGTCAACATTTATCCCAGACCCCAAAAAGACCACTTTCTCTTCACTCATTTCTATATCATTGATCGATTAACTCATTAATTCACTAATTATAATTCTGAAACTCTACTATTAAAAATAAAACAAGGTCTCGAGCTGCCTAGTATGTGAGTAGAATTATTCTCACAATGTCTGCCATTATCTATCCTCCGTTTCTCATGTATGTATTAATCGAAATAATACTAGGGTAGGTATTTTACTAGGGTACGGTTCACATTCTTTGATTCTATTTCCCACTTTTTACTAATACAGTTAATATCCTTAAGCAAAATACCAGAAGAAAGGTAAGAAGTCTGATTATCACTCACACTCGTCTCCAGACTCCTGCAACAGAACCTCCACCCTGAAGTCCGCGATCAGGGACAAATCCTTAAGGCGGGTCCCCGTGGCTGTTTGAGGAGTGCAAGGCAGAGCAGGTGATAAAAAAGTGAGACATTCTCTGCAGTGTTTACTGCTTTTCATTTATGAAAGCACATAGGTAGTCACTAACTTGGTATAAATACTGTTTTCCTCTCTTTTTTTTTTAACAAAAGCATGTAAAATATTTAATTAATAATTTGTATATGGAAGACATAGTAAGATGAGAATATTTTGGTACTATTGGGTTAGATAAATATAAAATAAAAACGAATTCCCTATATTGTTTTTATCTTAAGAAAACACCTCTGATTTTACCACTGACCCCAAATCCAGACATGATCTATGACTTATACTACGTGTGGCATCCTTAGCGGTACATCCAACAGTCCAATACCATCGAGTTCCAAAAGAAGTTCCAAAAGAAGCCCAGGGTCTTCACAGGATGTTAATAGTATTTCTTGCATAATCAAATAGTTTTACCACTGGACAATCCTTCACTCATTCGTGTCAATTTATATATTTATGTACAGATTCCCTCACTGATCCAGTTATAATAATAGCATGAAAATGCTTGAACTCTTAAGACCAAAAACAAGATCTTTGTATATTCCTCACATGTGTCTAGAGAATCCCTTCAAACCATGGGACTGGACTAGATTTTTTCTATCGGACCTCAGAGTTCCAGACACGTGTTCATCGTACATGACTCCTGCGCCACCAGCGGTCATCATCGAGCCAATGTTCTCCCTCTTTTCCTCCATTCTTTTTTGTTTAATTATTAAATTATTAATTCGCTACTAATAATTTCTAAACACTATGATTCACCAATACCTAAGAAGAGTTACTGCACTCCTAATCTGTACATAGATGATTCTTGGGTCAATGTGTCTCTTTCACTAACTATCCTCAGTTTTCCACCCGTGGATTAATTAATATAATTTTCATATATCCTGTATTTATCACTGAGATACATTGCCTTCAAGTACACTTTGTACTTTTAAATAATACAGTGAATTACCATAAGAAAACCACTTAACCTAGAACTTCAACTGTTACTCACATTAACCTGCATCCTTCAACGATGCAGAGGGAACCACAGAGCTCACCAACGAAGGTATGAAATCAGCCCAAGTGCATCCATTCTGAGGAGGACAGAGTAGAGCAAGATTAAAAAATGAGATTTAATTGCCATTGATCCTTGCTCTTTACTTCATAGGCTCAGGATTTAGATGTTTATTTTTATCTTTACAACATATATTTTATATATAAATAATTTCATATATTATACATAATTGTGTAATAAAATATATAAGTATGTAATAGAATGTATAACTACATAAATACAAAAAATGTTAAAATATTAAATACATTAAAATATAGTTATACTATAACACAAAATAAAATAGTAAATAAAATGAAATAAATAAAATGGATTAATAAAATAATGCTTCATATCAACCTAATAATAACATTGGCATATTTTAGCTTCCTTGATATTTTTAACAGTACTTCTGGATTCTTTTGAATAACATAGTAAGTGGCCTGAAACACACCACACAAGCCAAGATAAGAATTTGGACTCTTACTCACATGGTCTCCACACTCCTAAAGACGCAACCAGAGGGTCGTGACCTTGGAAGAATGTTGCAATAAGCTGGACCATGTTCGTTCTGAGGAGTACAGAGCAGAGAAGATGATAAAAAAGGAGATGTTCTCCCATTTAGCCTTGATTTACATCTTTCATTTAGTCAGGCATTTAGTCAATCATTATTTGAAGTCTATTTCATTTTTCTCCAAAGAAAACGAACCTACATTGAACTTCGCGCTAACCCAAATCATAAACGCTGCTTGTAACTTTCCTTAAGAGACGTTACGCTCAGGTACCATTCATTTCTCTCTGGACTTCAATGTTTTCAAAATACAGTAGTAGTATTTCTTGTCTCCCATGTATTTTTTAAATTGGACCAGGCTTCTACAACTCAGCTTTTTTAAATACACGGTTCCACAGCTGTATTTCAATGGTCCAATTTTTTTTTTTAAGATTTTATTTATTTACTTGACAGACAGAGATCACAAGCAGGCAGAGAGGCAGGCAGAGAGAGAGGAAGGGAAGCAGGGTCCCTGCTGAGCAGAGAGCCCGATGCGGGGCTCGATCCCTGGGATCACAACCTGAGCCGAAGGCAGAGGCTAAGCCCACTGAGCCGCCCAGGCGCCCCTCAGTGATCCAATTTTAACAAAGAACCGAAATGTATGAAGAGAAAGACCGTGTCTCTCTCGGGTGGACCTCAGAGTTCCAGAACGTATTCATCGCATTCGACTCATACGCCACCAGCGGTCATCATCGATCCAGTACTTCCTTCTTTTTCTTCATTCATTTCTATTTATTGATTAAAACATTAATTCATTAATAATCATTTCTGAACACTATGAAAAACAAAACCCGAGAAGAGCCGGGGTATCCCTAATCCGTACACAAATTATTCTCGTATCATGGTATCTCTTTTGTTAATTATCCTCAGTTTTCTACACATGGATTAATCAGTGTTTCATATGCTCCATATTTATCACTGAGATACAGTTGCCTTTTTAAATTGTATTTCAGGCTTTTTAATAATACAGTGAATAGCCTTTAAGAAAACACAGGGAGGGGTGCCCGAGCAGCTCAGTCAGTGAAGCGGCCACCTCCTGGTCTCGGCTCAGGTCTTGACCTCAGGATTGTGAGTTCAAGCCCCACGTCGGGTTCCAATTTGGGCGTGGAGACCACTTAAAAAAAAACACATGAAAAGCAAGAAGAGAATTTTAACTACTACTCACATTAACCTCTGTCCTCTTCTTCTATAGAGGAAACCAGGAGCTCATGACCATGAAGACGCTTCACACAGCTCCAAGGCATCCATTCCATTCCAAGGATGACAGAGCAGAGTGGGTGACAGAGAAAACACTGAAACCCAACAGCAACTGACCCCAACTGCCACTGACCCTTGTGCCCCATATTTCAGAGTCAGGATTTATTTATTGTTTTCAATATGTGTATATTATCTCACAAAAGGAAAAACTCAATTTCACTAGCAAAAAGAATAAAATTCACTCTTCCTTATCAAAGTATATATGATCTCAAAGAGGTGAGAACTTTGTCCGTTTCTTTCTTTTTTTTTTTTAAGATTTTATTTATTTATTTGACAGAGAGAGATCACAAGTAGGCAGAGAGGCAGGCAGAGAGAGAGGGGGAAGCAGGCTCCCTGCAGAGCAGAGAGCCTGATTCGGGGCTCGATCCCAGGACTCTGGGATCATGACCTGAGCTGAAGGCAGAGGCTTTAACCCACTGAGCCACCCAGGCGTCCCATGGATAAATGTTTTGTAAATAAATCTATAATCTCCTTTTTGGTCTTGTATGCTGATATATTTTATTTTTTTTAATTGGATCAATGAAATAATAAGTAAGTATAAAGTGGGCACAATATTGTCCAGTTACAGAAATATGTGGTTAGACAAGAAACACTGTTAATATATTTTGCAAACAAATATCTATTAGGAAATACATGGTATGATGGTATTATTCTTTAAGTAACCATCAGTGCTCACGCCATCTGCTACAAGACTGGTACTGTTCCTTTTCCTAAGAAAAATACAATATATGTTATCCCAATTCATTGCTTATTCATGATGGACGGAATAAAATGTGGAATGCAGGGACCAATGATCATAAGGTCTCAATTTTTTGATCATCTGTTCTGCCTTGTGCTCCTTGAAATGACCCCCCCCCCCGGCGGCTGATTCAGACATTCTACCAAAGCCATGAGCTTTGTGGTTTCATCTATGTATTAAGAGCACAGGAAACAATGTGGGTAATAGTCAAAATTCTTTACTTGGTTTGGTTGGTCTTTTAAAAATAGATTTTAGCTGCACGATTAATAATGTGATATAAAGTTAAGGATCACGACCATAGCCAGATAGTAAATTTGAGGCTAATACGAAGCATTATATTAATTCATCTATACAGGCAACATTTTGGTTAATCAATGAAAGATACTGTCAGTAGGAAATAATTCTAAAGACAAATGTTGGAGATATTTAAGGCTCTCGTTTCAAGTTTTTGTGGTCTCTAAGCATTTACTGTACTGCGGTTAGTTAACTGATGAATCAAGTCAACAAAAACATGTAGGCATTAGTGGCTGTACTGAGGCCCAAGCGTGACTGTTCGTGTATGAATGGCAGACGTGGAAATTAATCAGTCTATCCCCTGTTTTGGAACTGTTTCAGTGAATGTATGTCTGGAATGTACAAAGATCATATTCTCATAGTGATTTTTGTGGACACAGAGTCGTTGTTATTAATGAACTAATGATGGAACTATTAAGCAAATGCAAATAAATATGTAAAGAACAAGAGGGCAGAACATTGTCTCACTGTTAAAGTTTGTGACGAACCAAGTTGTATCAGTACTAACCATTGAAAGCAGTGACACCCATTAAGAAATAAATGAACTGGGGACGCCTGTGGGGGTCAATGGGTTAAGCCTCTGCCTTTGGCTCGGGTCATGATCTCAGGGTCCTGGGATCGAGCCCCGCTATCGGGCTCCCGTCAGCAGGGGGTCTGCTTCCTCCTCTCTCTCTGCCTGCCTCCTTGCCTACTTGTGATCTCTGCCTGTCAAATAAATAAATAAAAATCTTTATTTAAAATAAACACTTATCCAAATATAATAATAGAATAAAAATGCATGAACACAACTAAAAACAAGATCCTCATCTATTCTTGACTCCTGTGTATAAGATCCCATCAAACGATGGGAATAGGCCACGTTTCCTGGTGTGTTGGCCCTCGGAATTCAGAAAGTATTCATTGTGTATGACTCATACACCGCCAGTGGTCATCATCAATCAAGTATGGCCCCTCTTTACCTTCATTCAATTCTACATTGTTTACTAACTCGTTAATTCAGTAACAATAATTTAAAACCTTATTATTTACGATACCCCAATCCACATATAGAATTGTTCTCACGTCAATATATCTCTTTCATTTAAGTATCTTAAATTTCACCTGTGACATAATTTTTAAAAAACCAAAAAATAAAAAAAAAGATAATGTGAAAAAAATTATCTTAAATTTCATGCATGTAGTAATACAATATTTCATAGGAATTCAATAGTTGTCACTAGGCTACAGCTGGCTACCTTCCACTCTACATGGCACTTTTAAAAATACACCAAATATCGTTAAAAAAAAAAAAAAAAAAGCTGAAACCGAGACAAGAACTTGACAATTACTCACAGGGGTCTCCGTGCTTCTCACATAGATGTAACCATGGAGCTCACCAGCATAGCACAATGCTTCCTCAGTGTGTCTGTCCAGAGACGTATAAAACACAGTCAATGAGAAAAAAGGAAGTTAAGACCTTATCTCCACTGATCCTTGCTTTCCATATTTCATTTCCTCACTTATTTTTCACTTAATGAAAGAAACAACCTCAAACTCGATACTGACTCAGAGAGACTAGACTCTTACCAGTATAACACTTAGCTAAGAAGGTTAACACCTCTTCTCTACTTGTTTCCTAATGAACATAAATATCTTCAATTTCCATATTTCTTTAAGGGTTCTATCACTGATCCACTAATAATAACAAACCCAAATGTATCAACTCAAAATAAGAACATGATCTTTGTGTATCCCTAACATCCATGCGCAGGACCCGACAGAACAGAAGGAGCAGATTTTATTATGTTGGACCTCAGATACCCAGACGCGCACTGCCCATCATCCATGAATCAGCCATCACCTGTTATCATCACTGGTCCGTTAGAGGCCCCCTTGTTCTCAATTCCTTTCTACACTTGTATTGATTAAATAATTAATTCACTGAAAATATTAAAATGAGTATAATTTACAAAAACCGAAGAATAAGATGCCTGAATGCCCTTAACTTCTAATATAGAATCATTGCCAACATAGCTTCTATTTCTTTCATTAATCAAACTCAATGCTATGTAATAAGTGAATGAATACAATGTTTTACATCATATTTATCAGTCAGCCATAGTGAACCTTTTCATTATATTTATTACTTTTTAATAATAACCACGAACACACACAAATGACCCAAACAAAAACAACATTTTTGACCATTACTCTCCTTGTTCCATTTCCTAACGCAAAAGGAAGGTCACGTGACAATCCTGATTCCCAACGGAAGACGCAATCAGCTCGAGCACCTGTTCTGAAGAGGAAAAAATAGAAGGGGATGAAAAACATTGAGACTTTCTCTCCACTAACACACGCATCCCACCACTCACTTACATAATCATGGAAGCACTTATTAACTTAATGGATATATTTATTCTTACCTTAAAAATAAACTTCAAACTTGGAACTACATCAGACAATAAGTGGCTACAGCATTTCGTGATTTTAAACAACCCCGGTAACACAGTCGGTCCTTTCTATCCATTCTACCCAATGTATGTTAATATTCTTTTACCTTGCTCTATATTTACCAAAAATAAAACTTCAATCTCCTTACCTTTATTCATTTATACATTTGTTCATTTCTCCTATCATTAACAGTTTCATAAATTAATTACTAATTACTAATAGTTTCATAGATAAATTACTACAATTCATAAATTACTAAATTGCATAAATTACTTACTAACATCAACAACGAAATCCTTATTTATTAATGACATCTGTATAGAGGATCCCCAAACACAGGAGAAACAGACTGGCGTATTTATGGATCAGATCTGAGTTCCAGACACATTTACCACCAGTTGTCATCTTTCGTCCGAGACTCTTTCTTTCCCTTCTCATAAACATTTATTTATTAAATCATTAATCAAAAAATACACATAAATCAAAATATAAGAATAGAGTCCTTCAGCACTCCTAGTGTCTGTGTCTACAATATTACAGTGACTCAATCTCTCTCATTAATTGACCTTGGTGTTAGGTTTATGGATTAGTAAACGTAATCCTACCTATCAATCCAGTAGTAAACACTGTTACATTTTGCCTTCTCTGATTTTACTTAATACTTCAGAATAAACACACTGAATAACCCTAACTAAACCAAGACAAAAGCTCTGAGTCTTACTCTCGTGGTCTCCACGCTCCTCCGAAGTAGATGCGAGCAGAGGGCTGGCAACCTTGGAAGAATGTTACCGTCCATTCTGCGAAGTACGGAGCAGAGTACATGATCAAAAAAAAAGAGAGAGAGAGACATTCTTCCACTGATTCTCGCTGGAATTCTTCCATTTACCCCGGCATTTAGGAAATCATTACTGAAAAATATTTATTTCACCGTCTTCCACAAAAATGAACTACTTTGAACTTCCCAGTGGTCCAGGATATAAAAACCATCCACAGTTTGTCCTATCTCATCCAAGCCAACGAGGGGACAGTCATGTCCCATTTACTTCTCTTTGGACTTCAGTGTTTTCAAATTATATTAATAATACTTCTTGCCTCCCTACATATTTCTAAAATTGGACAGTGTTCCTACAATGTGTATTTTTTTACATACTTCCTTAGTGATATCTCATTGATCTGATTATAATCGAGAATGGAAATGCATGGAGAGAAAGACAGCATCTCTTCTGTGTTGGACCTCAGAGTTCCAGACACATATCACTCATCATCCGTGATTCATACGCTGGCAGTTATCATCACTGATCCAGAAAGACCGCTTTCTTCTCATTCATTTCTACATTCTTCATTAATTCAGTAATTCACTAATTACTATTTAAAACTGTATGATTCACAAAACCTGAAGAAGGAATGGTTATCTATAATATGTATCTAGAATCATTCACGCATCACTTTTTTTTTAAAGATTTTTTTTAATTTATTTATTTGATAGACACAGATCTCAAGTAGGCAGAGAGGCAGGCAGAGAGAGAGAGGATGAAGCAGGCTCCCCTCTAAGCAGAGAGCCCGATGCAGGGCTCCATCCCAGGACCCTGGGATCATGACCTGAGCCGAAGGCAGAGGCTTTAACCCACCAAGCCACCCAGGTGCCCCTCACGCATCACTCTTATCTCTCATCAGTTATCCTGCTTTTCATAAATGCTTTCATCAACGTAACGGTTCATTTTAATCCTGTATTCGTTACTAGGCCTCAGCTGGCCTTCTCTGGTTGTAATTCATACTTTGTATGAACACAATGAATATCCTTAGCCAAATACCAGAAACAAGACAAGAACTTGGACCATTACTCACACCATCTCCTGTCTCCCCAATACAAAAATACAACTCGAGGGCCCTTGATCAGGGAGAATCCTTAAGCAGGTCTAATCTGTCCATCCTGTGGAGTGTAAAACAGAGAATATCATAGAAATAGTCAAGACATTCTCTATTGGTCCGTGCTTTTAACCTTTCATTAAATCCACTGTGGGTCAACTCTTAATTTGGTGTAAATATTTTTTTTCTCTTGAGAAAATGAACAACTTTGATTTATCAATGACCCAGAATCTGAACACTGTCTACGACTTACACTCTCCACAGCATCCTTAGCCATACACACATCTAACAGTCGCGTAGCTCTCACTTCTAATTAAACGTCAGAGTAGCCAAAGAATGTTCATAGTATTTCTTGCATAATCCCATATTTCTTGCATAATCGCATAATTGGACAATGCTTCATTACATTCCCCTTTATTTATGTTCATTGATTATTTAACTAACCAATCATAAAAATTGAAAGAAAATGCAGGAACACTAACAGCAAAAACACGATCCTTGTGTATTCTGGACATCTGTCCGCACGGGATCGCTTCAAACAATGGGAACGCACAAGATTTCTCTTCTGTTGGACCTCAGAGTTCCAGACACGTAGTGATCACATATGACTCATACGCCATCCGTGGTCATCATCGATCCAATATTAGCCCTCTTTTTCGTTATTCATTTCTGTTTACTGAGGGAATCATTAACGCACTAACATTTTTAAATGCTGTAATTCATAAAAAATGAGGAAGAACTCAAATGTCCCTACTTCTACCTAGATAATTCTCACATCAATAGCTCTTCAATTAATTTAATGAATTATCCTTTAATTAATATTGCTTACATCAGCTCAAATGTGTCCACTTTGAGACAGGGATAGCCCAGTCGATGATAAAACACAGAATTAAACGTTTATTTCCATTGAGTATTGCTTTCCACATTAATCATGCATGGATTAACCACTATAATAGTTTACCTAGCCCGCATTTATCAGGGAAAAACAGTGCCTCCTTTCATTATATGCTGTAGATTTTTAATAATACAGTGAATGACCTTGAAGACCTACAAATGACCTTAAAGAAACAACACATAAACCAAAAAACTCATTTCACTGTTACTTACATTAATCCCCATTCTTCTATGACAGAGGCAAGCACAGAGCTCAGGATCCTAGAAGATGTTACATCTGCTCGGGTATGTCCGTTCTGAAGAGTAGGGCAAGATAAAAAAAGGACTGAGGTATTGTGTTCACGGGCCCTGGCATCCCATCTTTAATTTACTCCCTTATTAAGTTATGAATGACAATACTGCATATTTTTTTCTCATAAGTAAAGGAACGCTATCAATCTAGCCGATAAAGAATATGAACATTGGTTATTACTTACCCATAACTGTATCATCCTCAAAGAACAAGTCCTGTTCTTTAAACAAGTCCTGTTCATATGTTCCCTTGTAAACATCAGCATTTTAAATACGCACTAACACTATTCCTTACCTAACCACCTATTTTTATAATTGGACAAGATTTCACTGCTTTAATCTTTTATTTATTTATATGCTTGTTTACTGACTGTTTCACTGATCCAATTATAAAAATTAAAAGAAAATGCGTGAACATAAGGACCCACAACCAAGATCCTTGTATGCTTTTGGTATCTATCTACAGAGTCACCTCAAACACGACAATAAGCCAGATTCCATTTCTGCTGGACCTCAGAGTTCCAGACACGTATTTATCATTCCGACTCATACGCCACCAGCGGTCATCATCGATCCAGTGTTGTCCCTGTTTCCCTTCATTCAATTCTACGTTTCTGTCGAGTACATCATTGAATCGCTAGTAATAATGGTAAAACCCTGTCATTCACAGAAGCCCAAGAAAACTCGGGATATTCTTAATCTGTAAATAGAATCATTCTCACATCAATGTATCTCTTTTAAAATTATGTTGTTATTCATTTAGGCATTAATCAATATCATGTTTCATACAATTCAGTATTTGTCACTGAGCTCTTGTTGGCCTTCTATGATTCTACTACATGGAACTCTCAAGTAATATAATGAATTCCCTGAATAATAAAATCACGGAAACCAAGACCAGAAACGCGATGTTACTCACGCTGTTCTCTGCGCGTCTAACAGGGATGCGACCACCGAGCTTGCCACCAGGCAGGACTGCTTACATCAGCTCAAATGTGTCCATTTCGAGACATGAAAAGCACCGTCGATGATAAAAAATAAAATGAAATAAAACGTTCCTTTACGTTGATTCTTGCTTTCCACATTTCATTTACTCGGTCATTGAGATATCTAAAAATGTTGCGTAACATTGATTTTTGTTTGTTTTAACAACAACAGCAACAAAAATCCTCAGACTTAAGATTGACCCAGAACCATAAAATTGACTCTGAACGGTTCATGTCTAAATGACTGTTGGCAAGAGAAGTGCCAGTCCTGATCTATTCAGCTCTTAATGGGTGTCAGGGTTTGCAATTTTCATTAGCATTTCTTGCCTATACATCGGTCTTCAGGGCTGAACAATGCTTCACACGTTTATGTTTATCACTATTCATATTCCTCAGTGATTCTACCCTTGATCCACTTGTAATAATAAATACAAATGTATGACCCAGGGAAACCATTATCTTTGCGCTTTCCGAACATCTGTCCATAGGATCAAATAAACGGAGAGAAGGACTGTGTATTGAACTGGACCTCAACGATCGACAAAAATACTATCAATCATCCATAACTGACCCGCCACCAGTCATTCTCACAGGCAGATAAAAGACCAACTTTGCCTTTATTCATTTCTACATTTGTATTAATTCAATCATTAATTCATTGATTATAGTAAAATACCTGATTAACAATGACCAAAGAATCAACAAATTGGATATCCCTAACTTCTATTTATAGAATAATTGCCTCTCATTAATCAATCTCAATGTTACATAGTATCAATAATCAATATGTCTCATATTTATCACTGGGCCATAATTTATTTTATTTTTTTTAAAGATTTTATTTATTTATTTAACACAGATTGAGATCACAAGTAGGCAGAGAGGCAGGCAGAGAGAGAGGAGGAAGCAGGCTCCCCGCTGAGCAGAGAGCCCGACGTGGGGCTCGATCCCAGGACCCTGAGATCATGACCTGAGCCGAAGGCAGAGGCTTAACCCACTGAGCCACCCAGGTGCCCTACTTTTTGATGATGATATTTATAAATTTTCAATAATACTATGAATATCCTTAAACCAAAGACCCAAACCAAGATAAAATCTCTAATTACCACTCACCTTGCTTTACTCTCCTAAGATGCAGGCAACATAACGACGGTGAGCGGGGCAGAGGTGGAATCAGCTGGAACATCTGTTCTGAAGTGAACCAAGCAGAGAACAGGGGAAAAAAAAAAAATGAGACGTTCTTCCACTACCCTTGCTTTACATCTGTCATTTGGTCAGGCCTTCAGGAAATCGTTACTGGAGAATACTCATTATATTATCTTTTATAAAAAGGAACCACTTCGAAGTTCATCAACATTGTCAGTAACTTGACCTGCTGACACCATCCACGCCAAAGAGGGAGCAGTCATGTACCACTTATGTCCCTAAGGACTTCAGCATTTTCAAATTACATTAATAGTACTTCTTGCCTCCCCGCATATGTTTAAAATTGGACAATATTTCTACAATTCACTTTTTTAAAATATATTTCCTCATTGGTGTTTCATTGATCCAATTACCATCAAGAATGGAAATGCACGAAAAGAAAGATCACATCTCTTCCATGTTGGACCTCAGAGTTCAAGATAAGCATCATTCATCATCCATGATTCATACGCCGGCAGTTATCACAGACCCAGAGAGACTGCGTTCTCTTCATTCATTTCTACATTGTTTATTATTTCAGTAATTCACTAATTAGAAAACTGTATGATTCACAAAAACTCAAAAGGGCCTTGATAGCCCTGATAGCTATGTGGAACCATTCCCACATTATACCTCTGTCACATTTATTATCAGTTTTTCATAAATGTTTTAATCAGTGGAACACTTCATTTCAACCTCGTATCTGTCACCAGGACACAGCTGGCCATGTGAGTATTACCACCCAGGAATCTGAGTAGATTTCATCTTTTTATTACTGCAGTAAAGAGGGTTGGACATACCACCCAAGTCAAGACAAGAACTTTGGTTATTACTCACATTGGTCTTCCAACTCCTAAAACAAAGACGCGAGCCTGGAACTCATGATCAGGGAAGAATCCTTGCTCAGGCGTGCGGTGTCTGTCCCCGGGAGTGTATGGCAGAGCACACGACAGCACAGGCTGAGACACTGTTCCCACTGGTCTTCGCCTTTCCCCTCCCACACAGTCAGTAATCTGGGCAATCATTAATCTGGTGCATGTATTTTTTCCCTTAAGAAAACAAACTTCAGATTACCACTGCCGGGCGCTCTCTGTGACTTATCCTGTCTACACCACCGTCAGCTGTACGGGTAACAGCCATGCACAACGTGTGCACATCAGGGTTCTCATGGTATAGTAATAGTATTAATTATTAATCACTAATAATAAATTAATAAATTGAGTCCTAGTTATTGCCTAACCACATCTTTTTATAATTAGATAATGCTTCCCTCTCCTGATCATTTTTATTTATTTCTGTATAGGATCTCTTATTTACCTATATGTAAATTTACACTGACATGTATGTAAACACATTGTATACATATATGTGTCTCTACATATATGTATATGTAACGATACATATAAATGCGTGCACACTAAAACCAAAAACCAGATCTTGCTATGTTCCTGACATCGGTCTGTTACAAATAATAATGAGAACCGACTAGATTAATTTTCAGTTGGACCTCAGAGTTTCACGTATTCATCGTACAGGACTCATACGCCACCAGTGGTCATCATCGATCCAGTACTGTCCCTCTTTCTACGTTACATTCTTTTGGAGACTGAGTGAATCACTAGTTCACTAATAATTTAAAACCCTATTATTCACAAAAAATGAAATGAATTTTTATGTCCTTAAACTGAATATACATCAGTATCCTTCATTAATTATCTCAGTTTTCCATACACACATTAATCAATAGTGTTTTCTAAAATTCAATATTTATCACAGAGCTACAGTTAGCCTTCTGCGATTCTATATGGAATTTTCGAATAATAAGGCAAATGAGCCGGAAAAAATCACTGAAACAAAGAAAAGAAATCAGACTATGACTCACATGGGTCCCTGTGCCTCTGCCACGCCGAAGCTATCACAGAGCTTGCCATCTTGGATTAATGCTTGGTTAGCTCGAATCTGTCCATTCTGAGAAGTACAAACCATAGTCAATGACAGAAAAAATGAGAAAAATTCTTTTTAAGATTTTACTTATTTATTTGACAGAGAGAGACACAGCTAGAGAGGGAACAGAAGTAGGCGGAGTGGGAGAGAGAGAAGCAGGCTAACCGGCTGAACAGGGAGCCCGATGTGGGGCTTGATCCCAGGACCCTGGGATCATGACCTGAGCCGAGGGCAGACCCTTAAGGACCGAGCCACCCAGGTGCCCCAAAAATGATAAAAATTTAATCTCCATTGATACTTGCCTTCCACATTGATGTTCCTCAGTCTTTTAGGAATCCAAAAATTTTCATAACATAGATCTTTGTCTCTTAACAAAAAAGAAAACTTCAAACTTGACACAGACCCAGAACAATGAAACTGACTCTTAATTATTCATGTCTATATAAGCCTTAGCAAAAGAAAGGACAGCCAGGAAACAACTATTTCATGAAGGGCATCAGTGTCTGCGAATTTTATTACTAACATGACCATATTATGTTCAGAGTTAGGGAATAATGAACTTTTCCTCTTAATCTATTATTTATATTTTCTTTAATGATTCTTCTTTACATATATTCTAATTTTTTATTATTTTTTCCTTTTTTTTATTGTGTCATGTTTGTCACCATACAATACCTTATTAGTTTTTGATGTAGTGTACCAAGATTCATTGTTTATGTACAACCCCCAGTGCTCCATCTTTAATGATTCTATCACTGGTCCATCAATAATAACGAATATAAATATATTCATCCACGGGGTACCTTCATGGCTCAGTTGGTAAAGGGCCTGACTTCTGATTTCGGCACAGGTCATGTTCTCAGGATCATGGGATCTGGCCCCATGTCAGATACGAGGTTGAAATGAAGTGTTCCACTGATTAAAACATGCTGGGCATGGTGCCTCCCTAGGATTCTCTCTCTCCCTTTCTTTCTGCCCCTCCTTCCTAAAAATAAGTCAGTAAATAAACAAATATATAAATTCATCCAGAATAAGGATGTAATCTTTATACATTCCTAGCATCTATCTGTAGGATCAAATAAACAGAGAAAATAGAATACTAATTATATTGCACCTCCGGGTTCCAGACACATTCTGTCTGTTGTCTGTTGACTCCTCCCGCACCTGTCACGGCCACTGGTTCCAGCAGAGGTTACTTTATTCACTTGTACATTTCTATCAATTAAAACATACCTTCAGGGACGCCTGGGTGGCTCAGATGGTTAAGCGGCTGCCTTCGGCTCAGGTCATGATCCCAGCGTCCTGGGATCGAGTCCCGCATCGGGCTCCTTGCTCAGCAGGGAACCTGGTTCTCCCTCTGCCTCTGCCTGCCACTCTGTCTGCCTGTGCTCGCTCGCTTTCTCTCCCTCTCTCTGACAAATAAATGAATTTAAAAAATAAATAAATAAATAAATAAAACATACCTTCATTGGTAATAATAAAATCAATACACTATTCAGAAAAACTGAGGCATATGATACTTGAATATTCCTAAACTCTTCCTATAGAATCAGTGCCAAATAGATCATATCGCTTTCAATAATAAATGTTATGTATTATCATTTAATCAGCATAATGTTTCATATCTTATTTATCACTGAGCCATAATTAGTATTTCCTTATATTTATTATGTTTTAATCAGACCATGAAAGCCCTTAAACATATGACCCAAACCAAGGAAAAAACGTTGATCATTACTCACGTTAGTCTCTTTCCTATAAAAGGGAACATGGTGACCTGGACCAAAATGAGGGCAGAAATCACCTTGACCTTCTATTCTGAAAAGTACCAAGCACAAAAAGTGATAAAAAGATTAAGACTTTCTCTCAACTGATCCATATATCTGTCTACTGAGTCTTTCATGGTTCAATTATATTAAGAAAAGCAAATGCATGAAGAGAAGGAACACATCTCTCCTGTGCTGGACCTCAGAGTTTCAGACACATATCACTCATCATCCGGGACTCATACGCCGGCAGTTATCATCACCGATCCGGAAGAGACGGCATTCTCTTCATTCATTTCAATATTGTTTATTGACTCACTTATTAACTCACTAATGATAACATTTAAATTTCATTATTTACAAGCCCCAATAAAGGCCTTGATATCCCTAATGTGCTTCTAGATCCAGCTTTCTATCACTGTATCTCTGCCATGTATCAGTTTCTCATACATGCTTCCTATAAACCAGTACGCTGCTTCTTATAAATTTATTTGTCAATAGTATAAAGATGGCCCTCTTTGATTATGTTTCAAACACTGGATTGCTATAGTAAATATCCTAAGACCAACAAACCAAACCAAGAGAAGAAATGTGATTATGCTTACACGGGTCTTCAGTCTCCTAAAACAGATGCAAACGTAAAGGTCAGGATCAAGGGAGAAATCCTTAAATCAGGTCCAGTGTCTCTTCTAAGAAGTACAAAGCAAAGCAGGTGATAAAAACAGTTGAGACATTCTCTCCATTTATGCCAGCTTCAACGTCCACACAGCTCTCTAGGCAATCATTAATCTGATGTACGTACTTAATGTCTGTTATGAAAACCAACAACTTCGATCTTGCCACTGCGCCAGAATGTGGACATGGTCTAATTCACACTGTCTACCTCATCCCTACCCTAAGCAGTAACAGTCAAATAGCATTCGTTTCTACCTGAACTACCGGGTTTCCATAATACATTCATAGTACTCCCTGCCTTGCCTCACTACATATTTTTATAATTGGACAATGCTTTACTCTACTCATCTTTATTTATTTATCTATTTACAGATTCTCACATTTATCCAATTGTAATAATAAAATAAAAATGCATAAACACCAAGACCGACAGCAAACCTTCCATTTATTCCTGGTATCTGTCTATAGGACGCCTTCAGACTGGGAATGGAGTAGACCAGTTCTAGGTCGGACCTCAGAGGTCCAGACATGTATTCATCGCACACGACTCATACGCCACCAGCGGTCATCATCGATCCAATATCGTCCCTCTTTTTCTATTTCTCAATTGATCAAATCATGAATTCACTACCAATTTTTAAGTGGTACGATTCAAAGGAAACTTGAGTACAAGTCTCAAATCTGTACACAGAATTAATCTCACATCAATGTATCTCATCAATGTCTTCAGACTGCATACCTGCATTCATCAATGTGCTTCATACGTTCCGCATTTAACACGGAGGTCCAGCTGCCTTCCTTAATTCTATTTTACGTGTTTTAATAAATAATACTAATAAATAATAAATTAATAATTAATAACCAACAGTGATTAACCTTTAAAAAGATCCCCTTAAACTGAGAAGAGAACGTCAACTGTCACTCACATTAATCTCCATCCTCCTATTATACAGAAGCAACCACAGACCTCGCGCCCAGGGAAGTCGCTGAATCATCTCGTGTGCGTTCATTCTGAGGAGTACAGAACACAGCGGAAGATTAAAAAAAATATATTACCTAATCCACACTGTTCCTTGCTTTCTGCATTTCATTTAGCCAGTATTTGATATTTATTACTGTTTCTTTATATACGTATGGTCATCTTATAAAAATCCGATCTTTGGTCTGAGAAACAAAGTGATTCCCACTTAGGCACGCCTATAGAAACACGGCCAAAGAGATGACCTTTGGTCCACTTATCTCTTAATGGGCATCAATCAGTTTTTCCAGTTTTTCGCATTAATATATTTTGCCTTGATAATTGGGTTTGTATTTGGACAATACCTCACGCTATTCTTCCTTATATGTTTATCTGTATTTGCGTGACAGTTCTATCATTGATCCATTAATAATAACATCTGTATCTATGAAACAAAACAAGAATGTGATCTTGTACTTGACAGCTCTCTACAGAATCGATTTCAAGAGAAGGAACAGACCAAATTACGTTGTGCTGGACCTCAGAGTTTCAGACACATAGTTTCATCGTCCATGACTCTTATGCCACTGGTCCTCATCACTGGTCCAGGACTGAGTCTCTTCTTAGTTCATTTCTACTTTTGTATCCGTGAAATCATCAGTTCCTTGGCAATTATAAAAATAATACATGGTTCCCACGAACCACAAAATAAGATCCTTGAATATCTCTAACATCAGTTAACAGAATCATTATCCAAATGGCAGGCATTATCTCCATCTCATGCATTACACATCAGTCAACATAATGGGTCTCATCACATTTGCCATGAGGCCTCGGTTATTTTTTTTTTATCAATTTAACGCTTTTTAATGATACCATGATTACCCTTTAACAAGTGGTCCTTTCCAAGACGACCATTTTGACCATTATTCGCCTTCATCTCTTTCAGTACTCAAAGGGAACAGCACAGTCTTGATCACGGCAGAAGCTGCAAACAGCTCAAGTGCCTGTTCTGAAGAGTGACAAGCAGGAAGATGATACAATTTGGAGCTATTCTCTCCACTGATTCATATATCCCACTGTTCGCTTGCCGTCATTTAGGCATTTATGAAATTATTGTAATTTTCCCCTTAATACATCAAATGTCGACGCTGTAACAGATTCCAGTAATTACGACTTATTCCCCACATCATTCTTACTCAGACATGAATCTTTTATTTTCCATTCCGAGGCACACTAATATCATTTTACTTATTATGTATTGAAGCCATGAACAATGCTTCACCTTCTTCCTATTTATCTATTATTTGCTTATGTATTTTTGTCACTATTTTTGTAACAATGCCGTTAGACATGCATGTACACAAAGACATCTCTCCCTACAATCACTTCCAAAGGAGAAAGGACTAGATTTCTTGTGTGTCGGAACCCAGAGTTCCAGACCTGTGATGTTCATCATCCAAGACCCTTATGCCACCACTCCTCATCATTTATCCAGGCAAGGCCCTCATGATCTCCAAATCATGTCTACATGTTTTTATTAATTCATCAATTCACTAATAATAATAGAACAATACCTACGGGTCACAAAACCTCAAAACAAGTCCTTCCATATCTCTAACATTTGTCCGCAGGATTAATTCCCACTAGCAATATATATCATTCATTAACTGACCTCAATGTTTTTCCTACATAGGTTAATTAACACAGTGCTTCTTACTAACCTGATTCTAATTATTGGGCCATGGCTGGTAATCAGTAGTTAGACTTCACAATTTTTTTTAATAATGGAATGAAAACCTTTTTGAAAAACCACCAAACCAAGAAAAGAATTTTGACTCTTACTCTCACTGGGCTCCATGCTCTTGACACACAGATTCAACCACGAAGCTCGCGGCTAGGGTAGATCGCTTCCATCAGCTGACGGTGACCATTCTGAGGAGTACGAGACAGAGCAGGGGATGAAAGATTGAGACCTTATGTTCCTCCAGCCCCATACGCCACCTCTCACTCAGTCCGTCATTTAGGCAAGTGGTGACTTGAGATAATGTATATTCCTTTCCTATTAAGTAAACAAACAATATCCATCTTGCCCCTGCCAAAGGGACACTATTCTTACCATGGTACATACCACCAACCTTAGCCCAAGAGACGACACACTTAATACCATCTCTTTCCTAACGGATATCAGTCTTTTTGATATAATTAATATATTAGTATATTATAGTAATTGTCACCTAACCACCTATTTTCATAATTAGACAAGGCTTCACCTTCTCTTCATTTAAATTTGTTTACACATCTGTGTATTAATAATCTCACTGATCCAATTATAAAAAATAGGAAGGAAATTCATTAATATAATGACCAAAACCACGGTCTTTATATATTCCTGACTCTGCCTCTAGACCACATCAAACAGGGACAGCGGAGCAGATTCCGCCTGCGTCGGACCTCAGAGTTCCAGAACGTATTCATCGCACACGACTCATACGCCACCAGCGGTCATCATCGATCCAATATCGTCCCTCTTTGTCACCTTTTGTTTCTCCGTTATTTACTGATCAATTCATAATTCAGTAATTATAATTTTAACAATAATTATTTCCAGAAACTACATGGAGCTTAGAAATTCCATGTATCTATTTATAACCATTCTCATGTCTGTATCACGTTCATTAATTATTCTCAGTTTGTATTATACGCATTAATCAATACGATGCTTTGTATCAATCCCATATTGCTCAGTGGGCTAATTGGATTCTACTGATTCTACGCCATGGTTTTCAATGATGCACTGAATCCTGCTGAGCAAAGAACGGAAACTAAGACCAAAACTTTGACTATTACTCACATGGTCTCCGTGTTCCTAATATGTGAACGCAACCTGAGATCTTGTGACCAAGGAAGAATCCTTACATCTGCTTGCCAGGTCCTTTCTAAGGAGTACAGAGGAGCGCAAACAAGAGAAAATTTCAGAACCTGTCTCTATTGGTCCTTCTTTACTACATTTCACGTAATCATTTAGGCATCCATTCATCTTTCCTAATGTGTTTTTTCTTTTATCTAAACGAAAGCTTAAACTGAGGCTGATCAATAGCAATAATAAGGGCTCTTCCTTATCAGTGTTTATATAATTCTTAAGCAAAAAGGCAAAAATGCTTATTCTATTTACTGCTAAATGACCATTCTTGCTCACTTCTTATATGTCACCACATATATTCCAAGCTGGACAATGCTTCACCCTATTTATCTGTTTTTTTATGTTTTCCATGCTTTGATTACTGATTCCTTCATAACAAGAAATCTAAGGATATGACCCCAAAATAAGAGTATGAGCTTTGTAGACAATTATCATATGATCTCCCTGATATGAGGAAGTTGAGAGGCAGAGTAGGCGGCTTGGGGGGTAGGAAAGGAACAAAAGAAACAAGATGGGATCGGGAGGGAGAAAAACCGTAAGAGACTCTTAATCTCACGAAACAAACTGAGGGTTGCCGGGAGAGGGGGTTAGGGAGAGGGTGGTGGGATTATGGACATTGGGGAGGGTATGTGCTATGGTGAGTGCTGGGAAATGTGTAAGCCTGACGATTCACAGACCTGTACCCCTGGGACTAATAATATATTATATGTTAATTAAAAAAATTTTAAAAAAGAATATGAGGTTTGTATATTTCTCCATTGACCCATGGGGTCACTTACAACAGAAAACAAGCGAGATTTTGTTTTGCATGGACTCAGAGTTGCAGGCGTGTAACACCCAACCATGGGGGATTCTACGCCACCAGTTTTCACCATCTACCTAGGTTTGGGTCTCCTTTTCTTCATCTGTGTCTACATTTCTAACAATTAAATTACTAATTTTATTGGTAATAAAAATCAATGCGTGATTTGGAAAAATCACCAAAAAACCCTTGAATAAGCCTAACTTCTATCTGTAGACTCGTGTACCACACGGACTGCATCTTTCACTAGTCAACCCCCATATTGTACATTATCAGTGAATCAACGTTCATATTTCATATCGTATTTCTCATCAGACCATAGGTGACTTTTATTTTTATTTACTACTTTACTACTTTTAAATGATATTGTGAATGCTCTTAAACAAATCACCGAAAACAAGGTCTTTGACAATTATTTGCCTTGATCTCTCTTCTAATACAAAGATACCGTAACAGTCTTAATCACCGTGGATGATAAAATCAGCTCAGTGCCCTCTGAAGAGATGGTAAAATATGATACAGTAGACAGAATGATAAAAAATTGAGTTATCGTCTCTATATTTTCCATCACTCATTTGCATAGGCAGCTGAGCATTTATTAATTTTTGGTAATATTTATTTACTTTCCCATCAATAAACTTCAAATTGATTCCTGACTGAGAGCAATAACTATTTCCTATCACTGTCTAGATCACCCTTCGTCAAATACAAAATACACTTGGTCCTTTTTTTATCTATTCCTTTACACTCATATGCCTTTTCCTTAGTATATATTTTGTTTTATAACAGAGCTTCATTCTCTCCATACTTAGTCATTTATACATGTTTTTCTTCCATTGATACTTTTATAATATTATTTTAAAGCTTCATGAACTCAAAGGCCAAGAACAAAATCCTTATATACTCCCGACACCCATCCATAGGTTCCCTTCATAAAGCAGAGGGGACCAGATTCCATTTGTGCTGGACCTCGGAGCTCCAGAAAAATGTCTCTATCATACATGACTCGTGTCTCACCCATCATCACTGGTGGCCCAGGACTGGCTTGCTTTCTCTATGACAACCTACATTGTTCACCATTTAATTCATCAATGAAGAAATATACATAAATCACACACACATACAGAATAAGATTCTTTAGTAGCTCTAACCTTCATATACACAATCTATTTCCACTGAGACCAAATTTCTTTCATTAACTCAGCTTAGTATTTCACATATGGATTAATCAACGGTGCTTCTCATTAATCTCCTATTTAACACTGGCATAGCTCACCTTCTTTGATTATATTTAACTTTTTTAGAGTTTTTATTTCAACTCCAGTTAGTGAACATGCAAGGCTGTATTAGTTCCGGGTGCACAATACAGTGATTCAACCCTCGCATGCAACACCCAGCGTGCGTCATGAGTGTGCTCCTTAATGCCCATCCACTATTCAACCATCCCCCTGCCCCAGCTTCCCCTTAGGAGCCATCAGTTTGTGCTCGAAGTTAGGAGTTGGTTTCTTGGTTTGCCCTTCTCTCTCTCTCTCTCCCCTGTGTTTGTTTCATTTCTTAAACGGCAAAGGAATGAAATCATATGGTATCTGTCTTTCTCGTACTACTTATTTCTAGTATAATATTCTCTATCTCCATCCATGTCATTCCAAAAGGCGAGATTTCACTCATTTTCGTAAGGTGATATAAATTTTTAATAACACAGTGAAAATGTTTTCTGAAACAATAGCGCTGTGTTATTCTCAACTAATGAAGCATCAAACATTTTACCAAACACTAATGATGTACTATGACATGGCTAATTGAACTTAAAATACATACATATACACATAAAAATACGACAAGAGTCTAGCCAAGAAGAACACCGATTGTTACTCCCACTGGTCTCCCTCTTCCTAACACAGAGCTCCTGGCCATGGAAGATTTTAAATTAACTGGAATACTTCCGTTCTGTGGAGGGCAGAGGCCAGAACAGCAGCAACAACAAAAGGACGGAGACACTCTCTCCATTGGCCCTTAATTCCATCTGTATTTATTCAGTCATGTAGGCAATTAGTAAGTTGTCATCATGTCTATTTAATTTTCTCTTAAGGGACAAAATCACATTAGTGCGGCTAACGACAAAGAATATGAACATTGATGACTACCCCTGACGGCCTGTGTCATACTCAGCAAAAGGGGCAACATGCTTCTGTCGTTTGTTTTCATTAACTGTCAGGGTTTACAACACATATTAATTGTACTTCGTACCTTGCTCACATGTTTTTATAGGTGGACAATGATTAACTCCCCTCTCCTTTATTTGTAATACGTTTATTGCTATTTTCACTGATCCAATTATATTTGTAGAAGGAAAGTGAATAAAAACCAAGACCAAAAAAAGAAGACCCTTGTGTATCCTGATATCTGTATAGGACCATGTCAGCAACATGGAATGGATTTGTTTTGTGCTGGTCCTCAGAGTTCCAGACACACACGACTCCTGTACCCTCAGCGGCCATCATTGGTCCAGGACTGGCTCTTTTTTCTATTGTCATTTGCGTCTGTTTATTGTAATTTACTGCCTAATACAGAAAGAAACATGAGTCACCAAAGAAAAAAAAATCACAATTAAGATCCTTGAATATCCCTACCACCCATCCATGCAATCATTTCCACTGAGGATAAACTCTTTCATTAACTGCACTCAGGGTTTCCACATAAGGATTAACCTCAGATTGGTTCACAATAATGATACTTGATTTGGTATGTTTGGGCTTCTTGATTGAATCAAACTCTTTTTGAGAACAGAGTAATTAAATCAAACAGAACGGAACGTTCCATCCAAGACGAGACACCAACCAGTACTCACACCACTCGCTACGCTCCCACGACACAGAAGCACGCACAGAACCGCGACACGTGCGGATGCGGTAATGAGCTTGAGCGCGCCGGTTCTGAGGAGTAGAGAGCGGAGAGCGTGTTAACAAACCGCAACCCCGTCTTCCCTGACCTTTGCCACTGCAGTTCCCTTTTCAGGGATGCAGGCAATCATTAATTAGGCCTAACTCTAGGAATTCATTTTCTCTTCAGAAAACTGGAACAACTTAGATCTTTTCCGCAACCCAGAAAATGAACATCGATTAGTATTTGCCTCTGTCATCCTCAGCCAAAGATCTAAGTCACGCAACCATTTACTCGTCTTTGGACTTCCCACTGTTCTCAAATTTATTGATACTATTCCTTGCCTTGCCACCGATTTTTATAATTAGAGCATGCTTTCCCATACTTCTCTTTATTTGTTTATATTTGTATGTATTTGTTTAGTGACAATTTCAATGCTCCGATCATCATCGCAGATGGAAATGCATGAACAAACACAGAGCCCGAAAACAAGATCTCCGTGTCTTCTGGAGTTCCGCCTATGGCATCTTTTCAAACAAAGAGAACGCACCAGACGGTGTCACTGGACCTCAGAGTTTCAGACACATGTTACTCATCATCATCCGTGACTCGTACGCCACCAGTCATCATCACTGGTCCAGGACTGGTCCTCTTTCTCTTTGTTCACCAAGTTGCTTATGAATGCACACTAACGATGCAGTAAATACTCTTAAGCAACCCACCCAACCCAACCCAAGAACTCTGACTATGACTCACGTTAGTGTCTACGTTCCCAATGCATCGATGCAGGCCCCGAGTTCATGACCGTGGAAGATGCTTCCATCAGGACAAGGTCGACCATTCTGAGAAGTACAGGGCAGAGCAGTGGGTAGAGAAAATTAAACCCTTATCTACACTTACCCTTCCATTCCACCTGTCATTTACTCAATGTTTTACATATGTGTCAATTTTCCATTATTTTTCTTTCCTATTAACAAAGGGAAGAATCTTGAATTTGGGATTGAGTCAGAATTTTAAAATAATTGATTTTTAATTACCTGTGTCTACATAATTCTTAGCCAGATAGTAACAACCTTGATCTGTTGATTTCTTAATGGGTGTTGATGTTTTTAATTTTTATTAATAATATGTCCTGCCTCCAACATGTGTTCATAATTGGACAATGCTTCATTTTCTCTTTATTTATTTATATTTCTTAAATGGTTCTAACATTGATCCATTGAGGATAACAAATTCTATAAAGCCAAAATAATAAATTAGATATACATATATATCTATACAGGTATACAGATAATAAATCTATAAAGCCAAAATGAGAACATGCCCTTTACACATTTCTGGTATCTGCCTGTAAGATCATTTCCAAAAGAGGGGATAGACTAATTATGTATTGTGTTGGATCTCAGAGTTTTAGGTACTTCTTTTTCCATTGTCCATGACTCTTACAACATCTCTCTTAGCTATGGATAACAAACTAAGTCTTGCCGGAGGGGAGGTGGGTAGGGGAAGGAGTCATTGGGTGTAAGACACTAAGGAGGTCACTTTGATGTAATGAGCACTGGGTGTTTTATGCAACAGATGAATCACTAAATTCTACCCCAAAATTAATGATATACTATATGTTAACTAACTTGAATTTAAATAAAATTTTTTTAAAAACCAAGCACACATACTATTATATATCACCATCTGTCTCATCTTTACCCCAAAACATAACCCCCTGATCCATTTATTAAGGAACTCCACTGTCTCCAAGTTCTAGTAATAGTAAGTCTTGCCTCACCACGTATTTTCATAGTTGGATATGCTTCACCCTTTTCATCTTTATGAACTGACATGTCTGTTTCTCTCATTTATTCATGACGACAATAAAATCAAAATCCATGAAGCACCAAGGCAAAGAACATGATCCTTGAGTGTTCGTGAAATCTACAGGCTCAGTCCAACAGATACAAACACTTAAATCCCGTTTTGTAATGGACCTCAGTAGGTCACAGATGTCTTGATCATAAAATATGGTTCAGCATGCATTCCGTTTACATCGCAGGTCCACGATTTGCCCTTTTTCCATGTAATTTCTATATTCTTTTTTTTTAAAGATTTTATTTATTTATTTGACAGACAGAGATCACAAGTAGGCAGAGAGGCAGGCAGAGAGAGAGGAAGGGAAGCAGGCTCCCCGCCGAGCAGAGAGCCTGATGTGGGGCTCGATCCCAGGACCCTGAGATCATGACCTGAGCCGAAGGCAGAGGCTTTAACCCACTGAGCCACCCAGGTGCCCCCTAATTTCTATATTCTTTTTATCTATAGTCCTCGCATGCATCAGAACTAAAACACTGTCTACCACTTACATCTCCTACATGCTTCTGCCTCATGATAACGATGGTTTACATCTGTATCAGTGAAGGAATATGCAGGGGGAAACTGAAATAGAAATTTAAGGAGCTATAAAAATGAGTGACATGGACTTGATCTTTTTTTAACATCATCCCGAGTGGTGGAGGTGGGTCGGAGGATGGGGAAACCTGGGACGG
Organism: Mellivora capensis; assembly: GCA_004024625.1. Classification (NCBI taxonomy): domain Eukaryota; kingdom Metazoa; phylum Chordata; class Mammalia; order Carnivora; family Mustelidae; genus Mellivora; species Mellivora capensis. The sequence goes on along the minus strand of PISX010002251.1, from coordinate 55,082 downwards.
GGATGAAGGAGCACCGGGTGATCCATGTAAGTGCTGAATCACTAGGCTGTACTCCTGAAAACTAATATCACACTGTACACTAACGAACAGGAATTGAAATAAACAGTTCTTTAAAAAGTATTAAACATAATGAAAGAAATGCTGAGGATGGGGCCAGCAAGCTACAGTTTAACCAGCTTTCAGGGGACTGTGGTGCTCACTCCAGTCTGAGTGAGGACCACTGCTCTACAGTCAGCAACACAGAAAGGGAACACCTTTCGCTAACTGATCTCTTAACAACAGGGAAGGTTTCCCAATTGTATGAACAGAAATTTACACCTCACATTTTTTATTAATTAATCCAGCATTCATCACATTATCTATCTACCTACCACCATTTATCTATCCGTCTATCTACTTATCTACTGATTTTTTAATGGATTCCCTTAGAATAATATACTGAATTCCCAGGAGTCACTTAAACCACATAATTAGATTTTTGCATGTTACTGAAGTCTAGCTACAGCCTTATTCCTATAGACGTGATATACCAAATTCCCTTTTTTTTTTTTAAGATTTTTTTTTTTTTTTTTGTCATTGAGAGAGAGAGAGCGAGCACAGGCAGAGTGGCAGGCAGAGGCAGAGGGAGGAGCAGGTTCCCTGCCGAGCAAGGACCCCGATGTGGGACTCGATCCCAGGATGCTGGAATCATGACCTGAGCCGAAGGCAGCTGCTTAACCAACTGAGCCACCCAGGCTTCCCCCAAATTCCCCTTTGAAATGGACTTTCAGTGAAGAAACGAGTAAATCACAAGACACATTCAGAATGCATTCTAGTCACATCATGGATCCTTGCTTGGCCCTTTTCAAGTTTGTAATTAAATTCCAGTTGACATATAGTGTAATATTAGTTTCAAGAGTAGAAATTTACAGATTCATCACTTAGATACAACACCCAGTGCTCATCGCAAGTGCCTTCCTTAATACCCATCCCCCACTGAGCCCATTCCCCCACTCACCTCCCCTCTAGCAATCCTCATTTGGCCTTACAGAGTTGAGTCTGCTTTATGGTTTCCCGCTCTCCTTTTCTCTCCCTATGGTCATCTGTTACATTTCTTAAATTCCAATGAGCGAAATTATATGGTAGCTGTCTTTCTCTAACTGACTTGCTTCACTTAGCATTAGACCTCAAGCCCTACCCATGTCATTGCAAATGGCAAGATTTCATTCTTTTTGATGGCTGAGTAATATTCCATTGTAGGTATATACCAAAATTTCTTTATCCATTCACCAGTCAATGGACATTGGGTCTCTTTCTCTATTTTGGCTATTGTAGACCTTGCTGCACGTGTCTCTCTGAATCGACATTTCTGTATCCTTTGGGTAAATGCCTAGTAGTGCAATTGCTGGATCATAGGGTAGCTCTATTTTCAACCTTCTGAGGAACCTCCACACTTTTTCACTTAACTTGTACATTTTTTAAAGATGAAAGTACAACCACGAGCCCACTATCCACTGCCCATCCAAAGACTGTACCTGACATCTTTCTATGAGTTGTTTCATTGATTTAGCAACTTAGATCTTTTCCACAGAAAAACGTTTATAAACTGTGGTGCCAACCTAAGATGGAAAATTAGATACTTAAAAAAGTGAATATAAAATCCTCCAACCTTTAAAGCAAATCGTACTGAAATTGGTTACTTCATAAACTTTGCCACATATCTCCATCATAGGCCCGTATCTGGTCTTCTCTGATTTGGTTCATGCATGTCAATAATCAATAACTTTAATATTCATTCATTCATTCTAACTCATAAAAAATTGACAAACTAGTCACTTAAAAAAAATGAAAATGGTTTAAAAAAAATTAAAGCTCTCTAACTTCCCAGAAGCCCAGAATAGAAATGCTATTGTGTACGTATCTGTCCAGTTCTCCTGACTCAAGAGGGTTGGGATTTGTGTCTGGGGAGGGACATAAAACATGAGCAGAATTCCCGGATCGCTCATCACCACCCATGTGCTTCGTCTCCTTCTACTGCATTCACTTATTAACTTATTTATTGATTTATGATGATAAAATGTTCACTCTTGTATCCGAACTCAAGATTATAACCCTAATTAATAAAAACTGTGTCAAGTTGCTCACTATCATAAATGACAAAGGACTACATATTTCTTGTGCAACTTTACTGAGAAATTATTGATAAATATAGTTGTATGTATTCAAAGTGTACAAAGTGACATTTGGTTTACATACACATTGTGGAACGATTACCGGGAGAACATAGTGAAGCCAACCGGATTGGTCATAACTTGTTATGGGATTTGCTTTTGTCACTGGTTCATGCTTGACCCTCTTTAATACAGGTAGTTGATTACATTATGTAAACCTTTTTTTTCCCCCTATTTCTCAGCTGAAAAAAACAAAAACACCTGCGACCCAGAGACAGCACAGAACAGGAATATCAACAACTACATACATCTGTCCCTACATCCCTTCTGATGAGGTAGAAACGCCTTAATATACTTTTAATGGATTTCCATTTCTTTGAAATGAATTTGTAATGATATTAATGTCATTACTTACACTGTAGTTATTCCACGTTTGGCCCCATTTTTCGTTCATTTACCCATACATTTTTTTGGTTATTATTGCACTGCTTAACTTTTAATAAGCAATCAGAATCTGTGAAATCAAAAGACCATGAATAAAATTCTGGGACAGCTCTAACAACTGCTTACGGGACCACTTGTAACAGAAGCAGGAGACTAGACTTTTTCTGCACTGGATCACAAAGGTGTTGAGAAGCCTGATTCACCCTTTGCCTTTTATACTGTTAGTCATCAGCATTGGTCCAGATTTTGCCCTTTTTCCTCACTGAACCATAATTCCGTTCAGACATTAATTCATTAATCCACTAATAATAAAATGTCCATGAGGTTTTGAAAAGTGACTTTAATATCCCTATCATCTGTACATAAAATCATTTTCTACACGGCAAAGAGTCTACATCTATTTCGCTAACTGACCTCGGTGTCGAATGTATGAATTAACCAACATGTTCATTTTAACCTTTTACTTTATCATTAGCGTGTGGTTGGCAGGGACTAATGGGAAACATCTATCTGCCCATAGAATCATCTCTCCCAGCAATTCATTTCTTTCATTAATCGACCTCAATGTTTTGTATATAAATAATAAATAAATAATAAACACAATGTCTCACATTATTTGCAGTTGGGGGCCGTGGTTGGCATTTCCCATTTTTTAACAATACAATGAGTACCCTTAAACAGACCACCCAAAAAACGGAGACAAGAACACTGACTATTACTCACATGGGTCTCCATTGTCCAACGCACAGACGCAGCCATAGATCTTGAGATCATGGAAGAATGCTCGAATCAGTCCATTTTTGGCGTACAAAGAACAGATGAAAACATAAAGCTTTAGACCTTCTCTCCACTGGCCCTGCACCCCACCTCCCATCTAGTCAGTCACTTAGAGAATGTGCAATTGGGGGAAATGTTTATTAAGTGTCTCCTAATAAGTGAACAATAATGGCCATTGACATAGAGTGTGAACACTACTTACTACTATTTAACACTCCCATGTTACCCTACCATGCCTACCCAGTCCTTTGCCAGGGAAGCAACACCGTTGTTTGTATCGTTTATTTCTTAATGGACAGGAGTGTGTGTTTAATACACATTAATAGTATTTCTTGTCTCACTACTTATTTTTGTAACTGGACAATGCTGTATGACCTTTATCCTTATTTATATACTGTTTGTTGACCATCTCATTGATCCAATTATAAAAATATCAAACGCATGAACATGAACCCAAAACAGGACCTTTCTATCCTCATGATATCTGTCTATGAGATCACTTCACACAGGACAGTGGCCTACACCGCATTTCTGTTCCAGACACGTGTTCATCATACAAGACTCTTAATGCCACCAGCGGTCATCATCGAGCCAGTATTGTCCCTCTTTTTCTCCATTCAGTGCTACATGGTTTATTGACTAATTCATTAATTCACTAATCATAATTCTAAGATGCTATTATTCACAAAAATGCAAAAAGAGCCTTGATATCTCTTTTCTGTCCTTGGGCTCGTTCTCACATCCGTGCATCACTCTCGTTAATTGTAATGTTTTAGTAAATGCTTTCATGGGCACAGTCAACCCTTTAGTCAATAGCATCCATCCCATAGTTGTCACCGGGCTACAGCTGCCATTACGTGATTATTCTTCATACTTCTTAACGATATAGTGAAGGTCTTAAATAAAGCACTAGCCGAAGAAGACAAAAACATTGACTACTACTCACACTGGTCTCTATGCTCCAAACATACAGACAGAGAGCTTGTAATCATGCAAGTGCTTCCAGCTGCTAGAGTTCGCCCATTCTGAGGAGCACAGAGCAGAACACATGGTAAAAGGACAGAAAGACAATCTGTAGACGCACGGATTTTACCTTCATTTTGTCCGTCACGCAGGAATACAGCACATCAGGGTCATTATTAATTTTCCCTGAACAAGCAATATCGAACTTGACACAGACCAAGAATAAGAATATTGTCTGTTATTTACGGTCTATATCCCCAACTTGAACCTATTTATATTTCTTAATAAACTCCAGTATTTTCAATAAATGTTAATAAATTGTATTAAGAACAGACATGCTTCCCTCCCTTAATCTTATCACACTTGCACATTGATTCTTCTTTGAGTCGTTTGTTCCAGTAGAATCAAAACTCATGAAATTGAACCAAGGACATAGTCCTTGTTCTTGCCCTAACATCGGTCCATCGGACCATTTCCAAGAGAGGCAACAGACTGTATTTCTTTTTTCTTTGGTTGGACCTCAGAGTTTCAGACACGTAACATTCATCATCCGTGACTCATACGCCACCAGTCATCATCACTGGTCCAAATCTGGGCCTCTTTTTCTTCCTTCACTAATTCCTTAATTGACTAATGTTAATTTTTAAAACCCTGTGATTCACAGAAATCCAATAATGAGATCAATGAATATTCTGCCTCTACCTACAGGACCATCTGCCACATTATTAGATGTCTTACACCCGTGATCATCCATACCTTACATACACATTAGCGAATATTATATCCCACATTTCAAGGTTCCCGTGTTAAGGATTTTCAATTGTATTTCACACTTTCAACAATATAGTGGATACCTTTTCAAAAGACTTTTAACCAAATACAAGAACTTTAACATTTACTCACATTCATCTCTAGGCTTAGAACCCACAGGAAATCACAGACCTCCTGACCATGGAAAATGCTTACATCAGCGGGAGTGCGTTGATTCTGAGGAGTGTTAACACAGAGCAGATAATTAAAAACTGAAACTTCTTCCCTGTTACATCTTGTTTTCCTCATTTCATTTTTCCAGCTAAGTGGTGCTAATTAATTTTTCCCAACACGTATACATATGAAAATATCAACATACATATTACAAAATTAACAACTCATCTCAAGAATGACCCAGGCTTACAAAATTGGATACTGCTTATCAGGGTCAGAGTCTTACAAAAAGAGAGGACACTTTTGGTCCATTAATTTCACAACCTGCATCTGTTTCTTTATGTTACATCAAAAGGATTTCTTGCCTCACCAAATATATTCAGAGTTGATAAGGCCTTGTCCTTTTTTTATTTGTTTATAGGGGTTTTTATTGGTTCTACCATTGATCTGTGTATGTTAATAATATAGAAATCCATAAATCCCAAACAACAAGAACACTATCCTATATCGTACTCGCATCAGCTCCCAGGATCGTTGTGTTGGACCTCAGACTTCCAGACACGTAGCATTCATCGCATAGGACTCATACGCCACCAGCTGTCATCATTGGTCCAGGACTGGCTCTCTTTTCCTTTCTACTCCTCCATTAATTCACCAATCTACTAACAGTAATTAAATAAATATTTATGTATCGCAAAAGTGCAAGGACAAAGGCCTTCAGTATCCCTGTCCTTTTTCTTTAGAATCCTTGCCTAATTAAACAAACTTCTACATTAACCACCCTCTTTGTGGTAAAGGTAGGTTGGTCAACATGATGTTTCATCCAGTTCCAACTTATTGGACCATGGTTGGTCTTTTTTCTTACGTTGAATACATTTTAAATAATTACAGTGATATCATAAACAAACCCTCCAAACCAAGACAAGAACTTTGATTATTACGCACGTTGGACTCCGTGCTCCCACTAACAGAGGCTTGCCGGCAGTGAGTGAACCCGGGGGACGCTTACGCTGGGTCAGGTGTCTTCTTTCTGAGAAAGAAGACTTTTCTGCACAAAACAAAGGAGAAGAGAACAAGACTGAAACGTTATCTCCCATGTCCTACACATTCCACTTTACATGGAGTCAGTCATTTTGAAGTACATTAATTTGCTATCATGCTTAATTTGCTATTTAAAAAATGCATTAATATCATACTTGCTACTGACCCAGAATAAGAAGTTCACTATTACCATGCACTGAAGATATAAGGCACATAAAACATTTATTTTTCTTAATGGAATTCGTATATTCAATACCTCTGAATGTTTTTCATTGCCTCACCATGTATATTAATATTAAGAGTGCATACGCTTTATTCACAATAACCCATCTAAGGAAAGAGCCTAGATGTCCATCAACAGATGAACGGATAAAGATATGGTACATATCGACAATGGAATATTATGCAGCCATCAAAAAATGTAATCCTGCCATTTGCAATGACTTGGATGGAACAAGAGGATATTACGCTGAGCAAAGTAAGTCAATCAGAGAAAGATAATTATCATATGATCTCTCTGATATGAGGAATTTGAGAAACAAGACAGCGGATCATTAAGAGAAGGGAGGGGAAAAAAATGAAACAAGACGAAACCAGAGAGGGAAACAAACCGTAAGAGATTCTTAATCTCAGGAAACAAACTGAGCATTGCTGGAGGGGAGGGGGATGGGAGGGAAGGATGGGGTATCTGGGGGATGGACATTGGGGAGCATATCTGCTACAGTGAGTGCTGTGAATTATGTGAGACTAATGATTCACAGACCTGTACCCCTATAATATATATATTATATTATATATTATATATGCTACATATATAATATATATATATTTATAATGTAAATAATACATTATATGTTAATAAAAATAATAATAATAGAAAAAGAGTACATATGCTTCATTCTCTTCATTTTTACTATTTAGATTTATACAGTGATTTTTTTTTTAAGATTTTATTTATTTATTTGACAGACAGAAATCACAAGTAGGCAAGAGGCAACAAGCAGGCAGGGAGAGAGGAGGAAGCAGGCTCTCCGCAGAGCAGAGGGCCCGATGTGGGGCTCGATCCCAGGACCCTGGGATCATGACCTGAGCCAAAAGCAGAGGCTTTAACCCACTGAGCCACCCAGGCGCCCCTGTACAATGATTCTTAAATTGATCCACTGATAACAAAAGAATCAAAATTCAAGAAAACAATGAAAGAAAATGGTCCCTTTACAATCCTAAATTCAGTCTATATAATAATTTGAGATAGACCATAGATTATATATTTCCTTTTGCATTGGACCTCAGAGTTCCAGACACGTAGCATTCATCATCCATGACTCCTACACCACCAGCCGTCATCATTGGTCCCTATTTCAGCCCTTTTTCTTCATTTCCTGTATATTATTCATTAATTCCTTAATTCACTAACATTAATTTTAAAAACGCAATGATTCACACAAAAATGAGCAAGAACCTTGAATATTCTACATCTGCCCCTAGAATCATTTATCACATTGATAGAATCATTTTCATTAATCATTCTTAATCTATCATAAATGCCTTAATAAACATAACGCTTGGTAATACTCCCTTATTTATCACTGGCCATGATCGGCCTTTCGAATTATAGTCACACTATTAATAACACAGTAAACACCTCTCTTCTTTATAACCCGTCAAATGAAAACATGAGATTTACTACTCACACTGGTCTCTCTTAACACCTGAAACACAGATGCAACCAGAGAGATTGTGACCGAGAAAGAATTCTTCAACCAGCCTGAGGATGTCCTTCTGGGGGAACAGAAAGCAAAGCACGGTATAAAAAAGAAAATCAGAGACCAGATCTGAATCGATCCTTCTTTTCCACATTTCATTCATTCTGTTATTTAGGAATTTGTTAATCTTCATTCTCCTAATAAAAGGAACCACCTCAAATTTGAGACTGACCTAAAAACTACAACTGGCTCATCCTGAGGAGTTTTTATGATCCTCCGTCAAGGAGATGACACTCTGGACCCATTTATTTCTTAAGGGGCCTCCGTCTTCTCCATTTTAAGCAATAGTAACTCTTGCCTCACCACATGCATTTACAACTGGACAATTCTTTACTCTCTTTCTCTTTATCTACGTATGTATCACTCTTTCATAGTTCTATCACTGATCCATTTATAATACGAAATCTAAATCAGTAAAACCAGGGCAAGAGGATGACCGTTGTATATTTCTAGTATCATCCACAGGAGCCATGTCCAGAAGAAGGATCTGACTACGCAGGTCTCGTGTTGGACCTCAGAATGCCAGGCCCGTATTATGCACCACCCAAACACCAACGCCACCAGTTGCCACCAAAGGACCAGGTGACGGTCTCTTTTGATTCATTCACTTCTACATCGGTATCAAATAAAACGTTAATCCATTAATAATAAAATAAATACATGAGTCACAAAATCCAAGATCCTTTCAGTTCTCTAAAATCTCTCCAGAGAATTGTTTACTAGAGACTGATTCTGTTTCCGTACCGACCTCTGTACGGCCGTTATTGATGAATCAGCATCATGATGGATAACGTATTTCTCACTGAGATACAGTTACCTTCTGAAAATGACGTTTCACGCTTTTTAATAACTCAATGAATACCTTTAAACAAAGGACCCAACCTAAGATGGTACCTTTGACCATTACTCACCTTGGTCTCTTTCAAAATGGAAGCAACATGACAATCTTGACCCTGGCAATCAGCTTGGGGTTCTATTCTGAAGAGTATCAATTAGAAAAGGTGAAAAAATGATTAAGACATTCTCCATTGATCCAAACTTTCCATCATTCATATATGTGGTCATTAAGGTTTTTACTCATGTATGGTAGTACCTATTTTCCCCTCATAAAATAAATATCAAACTTTCAAGTTTCTCAGTTTATAAACTGAGTTTTTAAAATAAAGATCTCCCCCAAAAAATAAGTAAAGATCTCCCATTTTTAATTGAGGTTAATTAATCATTTAAAGTTAACAGATGAGTAGCATTCAGTATTTTCACAGTACTGTAAAACACTTCTATGTAGTTTCAAACTACTTTCATCACTCCAAATAAAATCCCATACTCATTAAGCGGTCTCTCCCTACTCCTCCTGCCTCCAATCCCAGGCAACTAGAGATACAAACACAGTCATCCAAAGGGGAACAGGCACCCCAATGTTTATAGCCATGTCCACAATTGCCAAATATGGAAAGAGCCCAGATGTCCATCAACAGATGAACGGATAAAGAAGATGTGGTTTATATATGGAATGGCATACTATGCAGCCATGAAAAGAAATGCAATCTTGCCATTTGCAAGGATGTGGATGGAACTAAAGGGTATTATGCTAAGTGAAATAAGTCAATCAGAGAAAGACAACTATCCTGATGTCACTCATATGTGGAATTTAAGAAACAAAACAGAGTATCATAGGGGAAGGGAGAGATAGAATAAAACAAGACAAAATCAGAGAGGGAGCCAAACCGTAAAAGGCTCCTAATCATAGGAAATAAACCAAGGGTTGCTGGAGGGGAAGGGCACAGGGGGAAGGGGAAACTGGAAGAGCTGGACATTAAGGAGGGCACGTGATGTAATGAGCACTGAGTGTTATAGAAGACTGATGAATCACAGAGCTCCATCTCTGAAATCAATAAGACACTACATATTAATTAATTGAATTTAAAATTTAAAAAAAAAACAGAACTACCCTATGACCTAGCAATTGCACTACTGGGTATTATTTATCCAAAGGATACAAACACAGTGATTCGAAGGGGCACGTGCACCACAGGGTCTACAGCAGCACTGTCCACAGCCGCTGAACTATGGAAACGATGGAACAAGTATGGAACAATACTTAACCCTCTTCCTCTTTATTCATTACATGTCTGTTTATTCTTCCACTGATACTTCTATAATATTTCTAAAAATTCATGATCACAAAGAGTGAGAACAAGGTCCTGGTATATTCCTGGCCTCTGTCTACAGGAGCACATTGAACAGAGGGATTAGACTAGACACCTTTGTGTCCTTTGTGTCAAATGGACCTCAGACTTCCAGACACGTAGCATTCATTGTATATGACTCATACGCCACCAGCTATCATCATTGGTCCACACTCCTATCTCCTCTTCTGTGTTTTTACATGTGTTTACCATCAATTTATCAAGCATTAATGTAACAGAGTAAGTATCTGTGACTCACAAAACTCAAGGACAAGATCCTTAAGTAGCCCTAACAACTGTCTATAGAACCTTTTGCCTCACTGAATATACTTACTCGACTGGTGATCCTCATTGGGAACAAACTGATCAGTTACCGTAATGTTTCATGTTAACGCTATATTTACCATTGAGCTATGTTTGGAATTCCTTGAATTTTTAATATGACACCGAATATCCTATACAAAGCATCTGAACCAGGGGAAGAATCCGTCACTCACGTTGGTCTCCATGCTCCTACGCACACGGGCGCCCACGAGCACCTGATCACAGCAAACTGCCTACGAAGTTCACGCGTATCCACCCTGAGGAACACAAAGCAGAAGGGACAGTAACAGGCTGAGAGACGACTGAGCCACACATTCCATCCTCAGTTCGTCATTTGGGAATACAGTGAATTGAGATATTTATCATTTTTCCCAAAATAAAATAATAGCAAACCTAACACAAACTTAAAATAAGAACTTTGGCTGTCATGCACTATCTATGTCTCATTCTCAGCCAAAGCGGAAAAATGTGACCCGTTGACATTTCGTAATGACCTGCAGCATTTTCAGCATATGCTACAGCTTTGATCACCTCACCACGTAAACTAGGAGCAAACATAGTTCACTCTCTTTGTCTTATTTGTGCTTGTACGCTGACAGTTTCTTTGGGCCATCTTTTTACAGTAAAATCAAAACTCATAAACATGAAACAAGAAAATCGTTCCTTAATGTTCCTAACATTTGTCTGTAACAGCATGTCCAACAGAGGCAACAGATCCGCTTTTTTTTTTTTTTTTGGTTGGACCTCAGAGTTTCAGACACGTAACATTCATCATCCGTGACTCATACGCCACCAGCTGTCATCATTGGTCCAAATCTGGGCCTCTTTTCCCTTCATACTCATCTACCTTCACTGACCAATTCAAGAACTCACCAACATTAATTCCTAAAACTGTGATTCACAGAAACCCGAGGAAGAACTGTGAATATTTTATATCTGCCTACAGGGTCATCTGCCACATTGGTATGTCTCCTCAATTACGATCGAACTTCCATATATGGACAAATACATACAGTGCAGCAGACCAGTCCCACAGTTATCTCTCCTGATGGGCTGCGTGTCTCATTACCTTCCACACTTCTCATAATACAGAAATACCTGAAAATAAATTCTCCAATGCATACACAAAACTATTACTCACATCGGTCTCTGTGCTCATTCCACAGAGAGGCAACAACGGAGCGCGTGACCACGGAGGATGCTTAAGCGCACTGGAGTCGTGCCCCCATTCCGAGGAGTACAGAGCAGAGCAGGTGATAAAAAAAGAAAAAAAAGAAAATGAGGCCTTCTCTAAACTGGTCCTTGTTGTCCTCATTCCATGAACTCAATCATAAAGGTCCTTCTTATTTTTCGTAATTCATACACATATATAAACGTAAAAATAAAAAAAGAGGCAACACCCTTGGTCCGTTTCTCTCTTAACCTGCACTGGTTTCTTTAGTTTATACTAATAGCTCTTGCCTTACCACCTATATACCTGGAGCCGGCAAGACCTCTTCCCTGGTTTTATTTGGTTATATATTTATTCATCAGTCCTATCAGTGACCCATTCATTTATCTGAAAAACACGAAGATTCATGAATCCATGATATATATACATACATACCATGAATCCATGAATATATACATATTCGTGTATAGTCCTCACGTTGACCCCCAGGATCACTGTGTTGGACCTCAGACTTCCAGACACGTAGCATTCATCGCAAAGGACTCATACGCCACCAGCCGTCATCATTGGTCCGGGCACAGGCCTCCTTTTCTTTATTCTCATATACATTTTGTTAAGGATCCATTCATCAATTCACTATGGCAATTAAATAAATATCTATGAGTCACAGAAGCCCAAGGACAAGGGCCCTCAGTGTCCCTATCATTTTTCTTCCGATTCACTGCCTTATGGAAATACCTCCCCATTAATCATCCTCATTGTCGTAAAGGTATAGATTAATCAACATTGTGTTTCCTACATTTCCAAGTTGGTCTTTTCTCTTCTACTGAATACTTATTTTTAAGTATTACAGAGAATGCCCAAAAGAAACCAACCAAAGTGAGATGGAAACATTGACTATTACTCACATTGGTTTCCATGTTCCTACAGGCAAATGTAGAGATCACAGGCCAAGGGATACTACTTAAACCATCTTGGGTGTGTGCATTCTGAAAAGCAGAAAACAGAGTAGATAATAACATGAATGAGACATATTCTCTATTGATCCTCGTGCTACATTTCATTTCTCAGTAATTAAGCTACAAATTAATTCAGGGTAATATGCATTTTACTTTTCCTTAAGAAAAACAAACACTGAACTTTCCACTAACTCAGAACAAAAATATTGGCCATTGTTTAATTATCTGTAATATTCTTCTTTTTTTAAAGATTTTGTTTATTTATTTGACAGAGTGAGATCACAAGTAAGCAGAGAGGCAGGCAGAGAGAGAGGAGGAAGCAGGCTCCCTGCCGAGCAGAGAGCCCAATGCGGGGCTCGATCCCAAGACCCTGGGATCATGACCTGAGCCGAAGGCAGAGGCTCAACCCACTGAGCCACCCAGGCGCCCCTGTAATATTCTTATGTAGAAGTAATACCCATGAACTATTTCTCTCTCACTCTTTCCTTACTAAATGTTTTTTATTGACTCACTTATTGTAATAGAATCAAAATTCATGAACACAAAGAGTCCAGAACAAAATCTCTATGAAATTCTAAATCTCTCTACGGGTTCATTTCCAACAGAAGTGGTAAACTAGATTTCTTTTTATGCTGGACCTCAGAGTTCCAGATGTATTCATCAGCCATGATCCATACAACACCAGCCATCATCACTGGTCTGCCCTTGGCCCTTTCTTCCTCACTCTCATCTACCTTTGTTTATTAATTAATTCATCAATTTATCTGATAGTAATAAAATAAATATCTATGAAGCAAAAAAAAAAAGAAAAAAACCTAGAAAATAGCCCTTGAATAGTCCCACATCTGTCCAATTATGTCTCCTTGATTCCCTTGATTAATCACCCTCAAAATCTCATATACGGACAATTTAATGTAATGCAATGTATTATCAATTCCACATTTATCAATGAACCATGGGTGGCATTCTTTTATTACATTTCATACTTTCCAAACACAGTGTAGACCCACAAAAACTCACCCTTCTATGCACCAAACACATGGAGTAAGCAGACGTCTTGTGACCATGGAAGAACCCGGAAATCAGCTGTAGCACATCCATTCTGAGACGTGGAAAACACAGAAAGTGATAAAAAAATAAAATAAAAATTTAAACCTTATCTTCATTGGCTTTGTTTTCCACATTTCATTTACTCATCCACTTAGGTATTTATTAATTTTCATAATTTATAACCCTTAACTTACTTATATTTATTTATATTTGATTATTGATTCTTTCATTTCTTTATACTCAAAGAATCAAAATCCATAAACACAAAGACCAAGAAATTGATCCTTGTATGTTACCAATATCTATCACTATGATCATTTCCAAGAGAGAAAAAAGACTCAATTTCTTGCAGTGCTGGACCTCAGAGTTCCCGACACGTAGCATTCATCGTCCATGACTCATACGCCACCAGCCGTCATCATCGGTCCAGCACTGGCCCTTATTCCTCACTCACTTCCACATTTCCTTACTGATCAACTTATCAGTAAACCACTGACTATAAAAATAAACATCTATGAATCAAAAACACATGAAAATAAGACCCTTAAGCATCCCTATCACCGGACCATAGAATCATTGCCTCGTTGAAGATGGACTTCATTCATCAAATACCAGTTAATCAATATAATGTTTCATGTCAATTCTATACTTATCACAGGGCCATGGTTGGCCTTTTTTTATTCAATTTAAATACTTCTTAGTATTACAGCTAACATCCTAAACAAGCCATGAAGATCAGATAAAAATTTGGTACTCACACAGATCTCCATCTCCTACGTATAGAGCTCTAATCATGGAACATGCTTTCATCAGCTTGGTGTGGCCACTCTGAGAAGTACAGAGCAGAGAAGATAAAAAAAAAAGAGAGAGAGAGAGACATTATCTCTCCATTAATTCTTCCATTTCACCTTCTACTTGGTCACTAATTTAGGTATGTATTATTTTGGAGTTCTCTCAAGGAGTATCAAATTTGTCACTGAGCCAGAACACGAACAATGATTATTATGTTTATTATTATTATTATTACTATACTATTATTACTATATAATATATATATATAATATATATAATAAATATATATATATTACTATATAATCATTAGCCAAAGAAGTCACACTTTGGAGCCATGTCTTTCGTAATCGGCTCAGTGTTTTTAACACATATTAATAGATGAATTTAGGTCATGACACATCTTCATTATTGAACAATGTTTTATTTACCCGTGTTTATTTATATTTTTATTGTTTATAATTTTAACATATCCAATTATGATAACAGAATCAAAATCCATGAACAAAAAGACCAAGAACGTGGTCCTTATACATTCATAACATCTATCTATAGGGCCATTTCTGAGAGGCGGTGAACTCCATTTTCTCTGTTGGACCTCAGAGTTCCAGACACGTATCATTCATCATGCATGATTCATACGCCACCAGCCATCATCATCGATCCAAGCTTGAGCCTTTTTTTCCTAACTTACATCAATATTTGTTTCTGAATTTACCAATTCCCTGATAAAAATCAAACAAGTAACTCTGAATTTAAAAAGAAAAAAAAGAAAAAGGGCCCTAAATATCCCTACATCTGCCTAAACAATCATTTACCTCATCAATATGTTTCCTATTTTAATTATCCTCAGTGTTTCATATAACAGCATATTTCCCAGCGGGCCATGGTTGGCTTTCTTTGCTTATAGAAAATACATCTTACTCAAACACTGAGTATTCTTTATAGAAAAATAACCATTCACACGAGCGCTGTTAACTATTACTCACATCTGTGTCTGTGCTTCTGACAATGGAGCCAACCACAGGGAATCAGCCCGAGTGCATCCATTCTGAGAAGTACAAAGCAGAAGAGATTACTTTAAAAGATTGAGACATTCTCTCCATTTAGCCCCGCTTTAGCATTTAGAATTGCTTTCACATTTCATTGACTTGGCCATTTAATTATTTATTAATTTTTCATACTATTTACATATTTTCCTCTTAACAAAATGAACCCCCTCGCCCATGAGACTGGTCTGTGACAACCAAAGTGACTATTACTAATCGGTGCCTGTATGATCCCTGCACAGAGGAAACGCAGTTGGTCCATTTCATGCTTAATGGACGTCTGTGATTTCAATTAATATTAATAGTATTTCTTGCCTCACCACATTTTTTTTTAGTTTCACAATGCTTCATTTTTTTATGTTTACTGATTTATGCATTTGTTTATGGTTCTATCATTTATGAGTACGAAATCAAAACCCAGGTATACACAGTCACAGAACAAAGTCCTTGTATATTCCTAATGTCTGTGCACAGGATGACTTCCGACAGCAGGAGAGCACTGGATTTCCTACTCGTTGGACCTCAGAGTTTCAGACACGAGACATTCATCATCCATGACTCATACGCCACCCTTTGTCATCATTGGTCCACAACTGTCCCTTTTCTTCTCCATTAATTTCTACATACGTTTACCGATTAATTCCTCATTTCATTAGTAACTAAGTACCTCTGAATCACAAAAACTTAAGAACAAGATTTTTAAGTATGTCTAATAGCCATCTCCAGGATCATTTACTACACCGATTATCTCTCTCATTAATCATTCTCAATTTTGCAATCAACGACAGTGTTCAGGACAGTGCCGTGTTTATCGATGGGCCTCGGCTGGCCTTCTTGGATCCGTTAACAAGGACCCAAAGCGAGACAATCACTTCGACCATACTCACACTGGTCTCTACGCTCCTAGGCCACCGGACAGCTCAAGAGCATGGAGATGCTCAAGCTGGCAGAAGCATCCATTCTGAGAGTACAAAAACAGATAATAAAAAAAATGTAAATATTCTATCCATTTATCTCTGCATGCCTCCTCTCATTTCATTTGTCATTTAGGTATGTATTAAATTGTTGTGTTTTTTTCTTGAGGTAGCAAGCAACGTTGATCGAGGCCCCGGTCAAAGAAGAAAATGGGCTATGATTTACACTGTAATATCAACCTTAGCCAAAGAGATAATACCTTTAGGACATCTAGTTCCTAATGGAATTCAGTGTTTTGATAAAATATATTAATAACATGGGGCGCCTGGGTGGCTCAGTGGCTTAAAGCCTCTGCCTTCGGCTCAGGTCATGATCTCAGGGTCCTGGGATCGAGCCCCGCATCGGGCTCTCTGCTCAGCCGGGAGCCTGCTTCCCCCTCTCTCTCTGCCTGCCTCTCTGCCTACTTGTGATCTCTGTCTGTCGAATAAATAAATAAAATCTTTTAAAAAAATAAAATAAAATATATTAATAACATTTCTGGCCTCACCATATATTTTCATAATTGGATAACGCTTTACTTTCTTGCTTTATGTGTTCGTTTGATTCTTTGGTTGATCCATTTACAATAATAGAATCAAATTCCATGAACACAAAAACTAAGATCTTTAAATATGCTTAACATCTGTCCACTGAACCATTCTCAGCAGAAGGTATAGACTAGACTTCTCACTGTGTTGGACCTCAGAGTTCCAGTTACATAGTATTCACCGTCCATGACTCATACTCCACCAGTCATCATCATCGGTCCAGGACTGACCCTCATTATCTTCAATCATGTACACATGTTTTAATGATTAATTCACCAATTCCCTGATGATAATAAAATGCATAAAGGTCATGAAAACTTGAGATAAGATCCTTGAATATCTCTAACATTTCCGTATAGAATTACATCCCACTGATTATATCTTTCATTAATTGCCCACAATGTTTCCTATTGAGATTAATAATTAATACAATACTTCATATTAATCCCATTTTACTATTTGAATGTGACCAAATTATGTCTTCATAAATAAAGGGAGGTCTAAGTCAACTGTGACTCAAAACTGAAATTGAATCATACATTTTACACTAATTAATTGAATAATTAACTGTGAAAATGAATAAAATGGTCTTGCATTTTTCTCCTTAATTGACCACGGATGTGCTGAACCGGCCTACGCATGACCTTCATCCATTGTATTTGGATATGGAGTCATTTATTCCCTTCCAATAATGGAGTTAACACCCATGACAGACCACCAAACTAGAAGCAATTATCTTGACTGTGACTTACATAAGTTTCTACACTCCGTAATGGATTCATCATGCATCCATTCTGTGGAGTATAAAGCAAATATAACAAATATAACAGATAGATATAGAACAGCTTAGATCAGATGTTTTAGTTCGAGTCAACAATAAATGATTGGAAATAAACCTTAGCGCCTGTTATGGGTTAAAACTCAGAACAGCATATGTATTGCTTGATTGCTCCAAGCATGACATTTAACTGATATAATGCACCCCTCTGAAACCCACACCAGATACAAGAATTCTAAGAGCCATGACCACTACCCATACCTATTTCTATGTCCCCTGCTTGGCCTGGTGAGAGCTCGATCTTCTTTCCAAATGGATCTTGCTTGGGAAGAAGCAGGTTAATCTGAATCTAAGATTCTAGCACATTCTCAATAATTTTGCATGCTTATCCCACCTTCACATGTGTATGTAGGAACATAGGAACCTATGGAGTCATTTATCTTCTGCTTTATGAAAGCAACTTCACCAAACCAGAAAAAAAAAAAATCCTATCTAAATATATTCACCATTTCCAAAATTCAAGAGCGTAAGTCTTATTTGCTTTATCTGGAAAGCAATTGTGTGGAAGTGGATTAACCACTGCCCTTGTTTCATAACAAATGCTCCTCATGGTCCGAATAATTGATTAAAATGTTAACTTATTCTTTTATCTATTTATAATAATATCTTTGTGACTCCACAGAAACAGGACAATATTAATGCCGGTCCATATGCTTCTTAGGCACAGAAAAAAAGAGCAGATGATTTTTTCTTTTTTTTTTTTTTTAATTAAAACATAGCAAAGACCACTGGATTGGTTGTAACTGGTCATGTGACACATTCTAGACATAAGCCCATGTGTAAGCCCTATGTCAATTATGCAGTTTTTTTAATCAATAATTAATTTTAAGTAAGTGTTTTGCTCTTCTCTTAGTAAAACAGAAAACCAACAACCCAACCCTGAAAAAATAACCTGGGTTCATACATCCATTTATCTAAATTCTCGTTACCCAAAAGGGTCAGCTTTAATCAATTTACTTTACTGGAACTCAGTGCTTCAGAAATTTATTAACAATGATTTTTATGTTACACATATTACATTACATACTCTCCTATCTGGGCCAGGAATAACCCATTTTGTCTTTATTCATTTATTTATTTCTTGATTTATTCATACAATGATTTACTGAAAATACAATACCCAAAAGCCCAAGAACAAAATCCTGTGTATTTTTAACTCCTAGAATAAGCTCATTCTCCATAGAGACAACAGAGAGTAATTGTCTGTAATGGACCTCAGAGTTACAGGGTTTAATCAAAATCCTTGATTTCAGACACCCCAGGGTACTCATCATTGATCCATGTTAAGCAATCTTTTTCTTGATTTAGACCTTTGTTTATGGATCCATTCTTTGATCCAACAACAGTAATAAAATCAATATCCAAAAATTTTTAAAGAGCCAAGAACAAAATCCTTGGAGAGGACCAAGGTCTATTTCCAGGCTCTTTTCCCATAACTACACCTTTGCCCCAAAGACTTTTTTTGTAGTAGCCCTCAGAGAGGTATGCACAGGTCAATTAGCACCCAGCTCCATGGGCGTCCTAGTCTATCTACCATCTTTCTATGTCCTCCTTCGGTGAGGAGCTGTCCAGCAGCACTTCCCACCGTAACATGAATGTGCCAAGACTGCGCTCTCACGTGGTCACCATCAGTCACATGGAGCTACTAAGTACCTGAAATGTGGCTAGTGCAACCGAAGAACTGAAGTGAAAATTCACTGAACTTTAATCATTTTAGACTTGAATAGCCACATGTGGCTAGGGGCAACCACACTGAACAGTGCAGTCTTAGACTTTATTACCGAATAAATGTTTAAGTCAAATGCATTACAAAAATTAGATGGATTGTGAAATGAACAGAATGTCTTCCATCTTGTTTCAACCACCATTGTCCTGAACTGCAGTAACCATAATCTTTATTTCATGGCACACTCACATCACTGATCTATGTACGGTTTCATTTAAATAATTCAGTGAGCACTGATGAAAAATTCACCCCAGTTGACAAGATCTTGTGACTGTTATTAACTTTAATCATTAGGTTCCTTACCCACAAAGGTAACAGCCAAGATCTTCATCAGCAGAGACTGATTAAATCAACCATCATCTTCATTCTGTGGAGTCAAGTGCCAATATTCAGAAGAACGAACAGTCCAAATTTAGATTGACTTAAAGGACAAGAGTTGTGTGGTACAAGATTAATTAGGAAGTTGATTCACTTCTCATTTTCATCAATGATCCAAGGACATCATTCTTTATTTATTTCTTGATTTTAAATAACACTATTTTTAAATAATAATTTTACATTTTAAATAATACAATGAACACCATTGAGTTCATCGGCAAAAATAAAAACTCTGCCTATTGCACTTATCTGTCTAGAGACCCCCTACCCAAATAGGCAAGAGCCTAGACAATTGTTTTGGTTTTTTTTTAAAGACTCAGTTTGTGTAGAAATAGATGAGTTTAAATTTGTGATTCACGGCATATTCTCACCAAGACCTATGCTTGACCCACCTTATATATTAATTCAATCATTCATTGTTTTATTTACTTATTTATGGAGTGACTCAGGGAATATTTCATACATTAAAATATACTAACACACAAATACACAGGTAAAGCCATGAATCCAGAACAGAAATTCTCTCCATGTGCAAGTGTCCACATGCCTAGAGCCAAGCTACAAAGAGGGGATCAGTGGTATAGATAAAGATTAGTGATTCTTGCTTCTTAATGGGCCATGTTCTGCCCTCTTTTAAAACTGTGGTTAGGGGACGCCTGGGTGGCTCAGTTGGTTAAGCGGCTGCCTTCAGCTCAGGTCATGATCCCAGCGTCCTGGGATCAAGTCCCACATCAGGCTCCTTGCTTGGCAGGGAGCCTGCTTCTCCCTCTGCCTCTGCCTGCCACTCTGTCTGCCGGTGCTTGTTTGCTCACACTCTCTCCTTCTCTCTCTGACAAATAAATAAATAAAATCTTTTAAAAAAAAAATAAAAATAAAAAAATAAAACTGTGGTTAGGACATAACCTATCCAAATGTAACAATTCATCAATATCTGGGAATTAACTAATATTAGACAAGAAACTCGAAAAACATTATTTTGTCTCCTTGTCTATTATCGTGCCCACAGAGCTTTAAAAATGAGCCGTTTCTCCTTTTTAATAAAATCCAGTGAACAGAGATAAATTAATAATAACTGTTCATAAGGCATATTCTAATATGAACTATGCTCATTCTTTTTCCAATTAAGTATTTAATGAATTATTCATGTATGTAATTTTTCCTAAGAACAACCAACCAGCAAACCACCACCTATATCGAACAATGATACAGAGTCTTAAATACATCTGCCTATCCACTCCTTCCACAAAGGGGCAACTGCCTTTATAAACAGTTTTCACTGCAACTGAGCGCCACAGAAATGTTTCCTTACATACTCTCATGATTGGTCTATGCCCAGATTTTTTTATATTTATTCACTCTCATATTTCTTCATTTATTCATGCATGATTTACTTAGAAAAATTCAGTCTGCGCCCATCAAGTGCGTATGCCCATAATCAAGATACTTGAACATTCTCAACTTGAGCTGTAAGCTCATTTCCATAGAGGGGAGGGAAAAAATGAGGCCACTTTTTAATTATGGACCTCAGAGTCACAGATGGCTTTAATCAAAATTTTTGATTCAGACACCCTCCAATCTCATCATTGGTCCACACTTGGCACTCTTTTTCTTCGTTCGATTCTACCTTCATTTTCCCATGAATCGCCAACTCCTAGAACAGGACACTCAACAGAACGATGACGTGTCTGTAGGCTGATTTCTCACAGAGCGTTCGGACTAGATCTGCATGACCGTATCAATGCCATCGCTAAAACTGTCTCATGATTGGGCCGTGTTCATCTCATGTCCAGGTTTGTGGGACATGAATACACCAGCATTAATGGTGTAGTGAACAACAAAAGACCACAATGATGCCCCATGTCTAGAACACAGACAATATGCTCTACCATCTGAGACCTCCTTCCTCTATGAATAGCCTGGATCTCTATCAGAATGAAAACGCTTCAGTCGACCGTGGCTTAAAAATAATATGGACTGGCAAACAGTTCCAAAAATTAATTTAAATGCCTTCCATTTAAAAAGTGCATCTCAGTTGTGTTGAAATGGGTTCATTCTACTCCTTGGCCCAGAACACAGCCCCACTATTGGTCCATACTCCATACTTCGTGTTCTTAGATCTTATTTTTGTGTATAGAGCCTTTCTCTTCTATTTTAACTACCTCAGTGACCACATGTGGACAAACCACACGAACAAGAACACACTTTGTTACATTTGCTTCTTACCCACAGAAGTAACAGTCAAGGTCTTCCTCATTGGACGACGGCTAAAACCAACGCGGAGTATTCACCCAGGAGGATAGTGTAGATTTTAAGAAGAGTGAAAAGAACAAACGTAGATTTTTAAATAGAAGTTAGTTCTGCATTAGTAGGTTAATCATAAATATTCATTTGTGCCACATTTTCATCAATACAACACTTGGTATCCTATTCATCCACTGAATTACTCAATTATTTTTTTATTTTTATTTTTTAAAGATTTTTATTTATTTATTTGTCAGAGAGAGAGAGAGAGAGATCACAAGTAGGCAGAGAGGCAGCAGAGGTAGAGGGGAAGCAGACTCCCTGCTGAGCAGAAAGCCCGATGCGGGGCTCCATCCCATGACCCTGGGATCATGACCTGAGCCTAAGGCAGAGCTTAACCCACTGAGCAACCCAGGCACCCCTGAATTACTCAATTTTTAGTGTGAAATAAAATAAGGATGATCTTTTATAATCTACCACCCAGGGGCACCTGGGTGGCTCAGTGGGTTAAAGCCTCAGTGGTTTAAAGCCTCTAAGGATAATTTAATTATCTACCTTTTATTTCTAAAGAAAACACAAAAAGGTAGAGCCGTGAACCACCCAAAACTGAATACTATTACATGTCATTTTCCATCTCAGCCCTGTTGCACTGATGGAACTTTCTGCAGTGATAGAGAAGTCTCCATGAGCACCACTCATTCCATATGGCAGCACCGGCCACATACAGTCTGAAACGTAGCTAGTGGTACAAAGGTGCGAATTTTTATCTTTGAATGTAAATGTTACCAGCAAGATAGATTTAGAGAATGGTGGTTATATGATCTTTCCCTGAAAGAGGGACCTGGATATTTTTCACTTAAGTGGACTTCAAGATGATAGAACAGGTTTAATTGTGCTCCTTTGTATCTGATACGTGCTCCTCACTGACCCATGGTCTACGTTCTTTGAAATAATGGACTGAGACGTAAAACTTCTTTTACACACTACTAATAATGGCACGAATCCGGGTGAGCCCTAAGGATACTTCACAAGAAGACTAAGTGATACTAAATGGATCCATTGGCTTTTCACTTGCGGAAATCATCAATAAAATATAGCTACATTTTTCTTTCATTTTTGGTTATTTATTTATTTTTACATTTTTCTCTTGAAAGAAAAGTCAATGAACACACTTACCATACTCTCCTTTCCAATGTTCATACTTAGACCGTTTCTAAGTTTCAATAATTATTTACTAATGTATTTAGGATTTATCATTGATTATATTAAATCTTATTCGTTAAAATATTTTATACTAATGGGCTTATCATGATTTGCCAGATTTTAATTGAATATAGATGTACTATTATGTATTGCTGATTACTATGCAATATGTAAGTAAGTTTCCTGTCCCTTTTCAAAATAAGACAAGTCACTGACTCACTACCACCTCAGAAGAAAAACTCCGATATTCGCATGTATCTATCTCTATGTTCCCAAAGGAGGAGAACCCTTAGTCTACTTTAACTCAAAATTCCAAAAAATATTGATTCATTAAGTCCTTTCTTGATTTAGATAAGGTGCTGCCCTTCTCTTCACTGATCCTTTCCTTATAATAACACAATTCATAGTTGTGAACAAGACAACACCACAAATAAAGACCACCTTGAATATTTCTAATTTCATCTATACGCACATTTCCCGTAGAGAAAATGGACCTCAGAGTTATAGACTGGGTTTAATCAAAAACTTATTCAGGTGCCCCACGCACACTCATCATGGAGGCACACTTGGTATTCTGCACCTTCCTTTCATACACTGTTCTGACGTATTCACTGGTTCACTAATTATTACAGTCAACGTGCATAAATTAGGAAAACAAAATGAAGGTCCTTGAGGATAGGAATACGTCCACAAAAGCTGACTTGCTACAGAGCTAGCTCTCTCTGTGCAATGCACCTCAGTGTCGCAAATGTGTTTCCTTGCATCATCTCACCTCCCTTAGTCACTGGTCCCCGCTTGGGCTCTTTCATTTCACATCCATGTTTTAAAGATGGTACGGTGGGGGGCGCCTGGGTGGCTCAGTGCGTTAAAGCCTCTGCCTTCAGCTCAGGTCATGATCTCAGGGTCCTGGGATAGAGCCCCTCTCTGCTCAGCGGGGAGCCTGCTTCCCCCTCTCTCTCTGCCTGCCTGTGATCTCTGTCAGATAACTAAGTAAAATCTTTAAAAAAGTAATAATAATAATCAAGTTTGGTAGATTGTGCTCATTCTAGGGAGTAAAAGGCAAACTTTGAAAAGAATGTCTACCTTGAACTATTTTAAATGATCAAAGAAAATCAACCGGAAACCTTAATTTGCAGAATTTTCTAAACATCTGGAAGAGAGAGCTCTACTTCATATTTACTAATTTGTGTGATATTTTGTTTTAAATAATAAGATGACCACCACCGAACCTAGCACTAAACAAAAGAAGAATAATTGTTAATTAGGAATATCTGTCTGGACTTCCTACCCATGTAGGTAAATGCCGGGATCATCTTTTTTGTTGAACCTTATTTATGCAGAACTGGATACGTGGGAGATTCAATTCAGGGCACAATCTCGCCAGGGAACCAAGCCTGACCCCACTTAATATATTTATTAATCCACCCACTAACTGTTCTATCTAATTACTCATGGTATAATAAGGCCATCCCTTCACTGTTCTAAGAGAATTCCAAAAATTAAACAACTCTCAAAACAGAAGCAAAATACTTATTATTTATAAAATGTCTGTGCACACCATTAGAAAGGCCTAGGGCTCTTTGAATGCCTATGGATTATCAGTTGTGTAAGACATGATACATCATGGTCTTCACATGCAACTGCATGCTTTCTTTTTGTGCATGGTTGGCCGACTTTTTTAAAAAAATTTGATATAAATGCAAATACATTTACTCACTTGTAATAATGCTGCAATATATGTCAGCCCCCCACCCTGGCTAAGTACCTTGAATAATATTTACATCTGTCCTTATGTCATTACCCAGAAGAATAGCAGACTGATTCGTTACTATCTGTTTGCTCACATAGAACTGCATAGGGAGACTGCGCTAACCGTGAGCTCGGCTGCATGAAACATCACCATCCCTGCTCCACGGTCTCCCTCTCCATCAGTTTATCCAATCAACTACTTATGTAAATGCATTTCCCTTTCCGTAATAAAATCATCAACTAGCAATGCGCCTCGCCACAAAACGCGGACTCTTATGCCCTGCTGACCATACGCACTTACCAAAGTGATAAAAAACCTTGACTATTCATTTATTGAGACTAAATATCTCAAAATGGTTTTAGTAACTACCCACGTTTCATTATATGCCTTAAAAGTAGTGCATGCATATCTCTCGTATTCTTTATTCATTGATATATCTCTTTATTCATGGGCTAATTGTATTATAATAATGCGATGCATACCCCAAACCACAAAAGCCCACGAATAAGATGCTGTAGGCTCATTTCCCACAAAAAGAATAATGAGGTGTTTCTTTGTGATGGACCTCAGTTGCAGATGGGTTTAATCAAAATTCTTGTTTCAGAAACCCCATGACATTCATCATTGGTCCATGCTAGGAAATTTTTTTGTTTATTGATTAGTTTTCTGATTCACAAATAATAATACAATCACAAAATTCCAAAAACAAGATCCTCGAATTTGGGGCTTTTTCCCCATAGAGCTAATGCATCTTTTTGTAATGGCGCTCAAAGCTGCACATGCAGATGAGTCAAATTCCCTGCTTTTCTATCAAAACCACATTTAACACAGCTTCCCATGTGGTCCTCTCTTATTTAATTTGTCCATATGTCAAAGATGGTTCAATGAAAAATAACGAAACCACCATCTTCACTCACCTCTGGGCTGCCCCCAGAACAGCTGTCACCTAGCTCTACCCATATGGGAATGCTTAAACCAGCAATGGCAAAAAATAAAGAATATTAAACTGCTCTGAAAATAAATTCTAGAGCTTCTACCTTCTTTTAAAATTGCCTCCATTGTACTAATTTAGATTAAACGTCATTTTTGGTTTATAACACATTCCCATCACCAGCCCACACTTGAGAGTTTTATTTATTTTGTGTGTGCAGTACACAATTATTTACTTTGAAATTCTTCAGGTAACATCCATGAGCAAACAGAGAACGCGAACTACGGGACTCACTCATATCAGTCTTCAAGCTCCTGGTTGACTGTAATCACTCTTGCTAATGACTGAGTCAGCCATGCTGTTGTTCACTCTGGGTAGGAAAAAGCAGATACAGGTACATTTAGCATTTTTTAATGGTTGTGTATCAGACAGAGCTAGATATCAGTAAGAACTTTGGCTCAAACCTGCATTTCTTTATTAATCTTGTACGGAATTCTTAGTGATCAAAAATATAACTATCAAGTCCACCACCTAGCCCAAGATTAAAATCTGTAATGGTTACATTTATCTACCTGTGGCAAGATACCTATTACAGAGATGGTTATCAGGGCGCCTGGGGGGCTCAGGTGTTAAGCATCTGCCTTCGGCTCAGGTCATGATCCCAGGGTCCTGGGATCCAGCCCAGAGTCCATCTCCCTGCTCAGTGGGGAGTCTGCTTCTCCCTCTCCCACTCCCCCTGCTTGTGTTCCCTCTCTCCTAGTCTCTCTCTGTTAAATACATAAATAAAATTTAAAAAAAGAAGATGGTTATCTAACAGATTATTGAATGATGCAAACACCTTCCTTTCTCTTAGTTTAAACCCCACCCCCGAAGCTGCAGGAGCGCCAAACCCTGGCCCTGAGCTACAGACACTAATATGTTTCCATATAAAAGGGGATTACAGAGTAAGCCTTTCCATTTTCCTTCAAGACTGTATTGATACTAATAGTGTTCACTGCATTCTGCTAATTGCCCCATGAGGAGGCTTTCAGTGTTTCACGGACTCATTTCTTTATTCATTCATGCATTGACTCACTTGAAATAATACAATCCATATCCATGAACCACAAAAGCCTGGGGCAAGTTTATTGAATTTCCCTAACTTCTCCTATTAGCCAATTTCTACAGAGAATATTGACGGGTTCCCTCTCCTGAATGGACCTCAGAGCTCCAGAGGGCTTCTTCAAAGGTGTGGGTTGGAATACCTCCACCAAGACTCATCACTGATGGGGCCCAGCTTGCTCCCTCTTCACTCACTTATGCTTTCTTGAATGGGCTCATTCATTCACAGATTCACGGACAGCAGTTAGACAATCACAAACCTTTAATGACACAAAACTTGAGAACAAAAGCCTGAAAGGCAACCAAGATCTGTTCATTGCCCCCATTCATGGAGAGCAAACAGTCACTCACTTTTCACAGTGAACCTCTGTTTTACACAGAGGGATTGATTAATCAGCACGCTGGCTTCAGTATCAGTCCCTTACTTAGGACCAGTGTCCTCCTGCTCCTTGTCACCTGACTTGCCCACACATGAAAGCCGGTGTCATCAACAACCAGAGACCTATCATCTCAACCCACAAGGGATGAAGGTGACATATGCCATCTTCGGAGGCATTCTAGCTGCAAGGGTTGATACTTGAGATCTTTACCAGTGAAGGAATTTAGTATTAAGCAAATGGGGCAAGAATATTAAATGAGAAGATACAGTGCTTTGAGAATATGTGAAAAGCCCTCCATCACTTTACTAATGGTCCACAGTTCAGATGAGTCAAAGCAAATATAAATTTTAATTCGTGACACTTTCCAGTCACAGGGTCGGGATTGGCATTCCTTAATTTCATATGGTATTTAACTAGTTATTTTATTGAACTAATTCCATGGACTCCCATAAATAACCCCACCTAAGCCTTGAACACAAACATTGATATTTACATATATAAATTTTTACGCTTCTTAGTCCCAGAATTATCAGCCAGGTCTTCCGGATTAGAGAATGATTAAATCAGCTTTGTGTTCATTCTACAAACAAAGGAAGAAGGGGGGAAGGAAAGCCAATTTGTAAACACAATGAAAACAGAGGTCTCTTTTTTAAACTAAAATTTGTAAAGGGGAACAGTGAACCAGCAGCTCTATTTTTCTACCACATTCTCATCATCTTCCCAAAGATGGTACTCTCTCACTTACTTAAATTTCTACTAAATAATAGGAATACTATTGAATTCCTTGCTCAACACAAAATAAAATTAAAATTACCAATTAGAGACATCTGACTTTATTTGCTACCTACGTAGGGGGAGCACGATCACCTGTGTAGAATTTAACATATTTAATTTGTTTCTTGGTTCTATCCTCCACTACATGTATTTATGGATTTGTGGATTTACTCATTTACTGGCTGATTTTACTCTTCGTTGAATAATAATACCAGCTTTGTAAAGAAGACTCAAAATGGTTAAACACCAACCCAGAACCAAATTACAACAATTTGGAAAGGTCTCAATATACCTTTCAAAAAACAGAAAAGCCTAAAGTTTTTCCTAGACTATTTTAGTCATTGGAAAAGTAAGAGAAATCAAAATCCTCATACTTAAACATGTGGTGCTAATTGGTCCATGGTTTGCTGACTTTTTAAAAATACATTGATACATAAAATTATACTTTCTTTCCCTTACACAAAGACGCTAATATCTGTAATCGGATCTACTGGGCAAAAACACTGTACAAAATTTATGTCTGGCCATAGTCATCACCGTCAATAACAGACTTGCTTCTTTTTTATTGTTTTAATAAAAGTAACTTTTAAAAAAGACTGGATTAACGATGAGTGTTCTCATATAAATCATTCTAATTGCCGGTCTCTGCTTGGCTCTCAGCTATGTGGTCATTTAACCAACTAGTATAGAGTAAATGTGCTGCCATTTCCTCAATAAAAGAGTCCGTCAGCAGCCCAGCACCAACAAACCCTCCTGAGTATTACGTACAAATAACCATATACCCCTTTTACTTACTATTAACTTATGAGAAATCAGAGTTTCAGCCAAATTTTAATACTGCTACTCCATGCTACATTACATTCCTTAATAATAAGTGTAAAACTTGTCCTTTTTTTTTCATTGACACACTTTTTTTATTTGTGGGTCAATTTTATAATAAAATACAGTGCATCACTAAGAACCACGACATCCCAAACACAAGGTACCATGTGCTCCTTTCCCACAGAGGAAATAACTACGTGTCTCTTTGTAACGGACCTCAGAGTTGCATATGGGTTTAATCAAAACTCCCGGTTTCAGATACCCCATGGTACTCATCATTGGTCCAGGCACGTTTTCTTCCTTTATCTCTTTATTTATGCAGGAATAACAATACAATCATAAATTTCCTCCCACTAGTGACCCTTTTCCCACAAAGCAAACCGACTGGATCTCCTTTTACAATGGACCTCAGAGAACACATGTGATCAATTATTATTCATGCCTCGTAGCAAATCCACATTCACCATTGGTCCTTCTGTGGTTTTATTTAATTTGCCCATGTTTTAAAGATGTTTCAGTGAAAAGTGAATCTTTAACCCATCTCAAAACAAAGTCTTCCATTGGGTTATAGGCTGCCACACAAAAACAGTTGCCAGCCAGCACTACCCCCATATGGAAATGTTTGACTTGAGTCCTCTGTGGAGGTCAATAAAATGAAATATCAAATAGTTCTGAGAATGAATGAAACGACTATCTTTTTAAACACCTCGAGTGTGCCAACTTAGATTAAAAGTAATATTGATGACATATTCCCATCACTGGTCCATATTTGGAGATTTTTATTTCTTTTATGGGCACTGATTCTTCGAACATACACTCACGAACAAAGCCTCCCAAGCGGGGACGGGAATTCTGAGTCTTACTTACATTTCTGTCTATGGTCTTTATACACAGAGCTAACTGCCAAGATGTTGTTTCTTAGAAAATGAGTAAGTCTGCTGTCTTACGGTTATTCTGTGGAGGAAAAAGTAGAATTAACCTAGGTTCTTAATGTACGGTAAGTATGTGGAATTAGGTAGTAACAAATTTTGGTACTTCTCTAATTAATCTAGTACACTGCTTTCACATTTAAATAATGTACTAGCCACTGCTGAATTTACCACATAAGGATAAAAACAGTACCTATCAAAAATATCTTTACATATGAATAGTTTAAACAAAATAAAAAATAATTTTAAAAGATGTTTCTTTTGCAGAATTGGGTACATTTAAATCCTTATTTTATGGGGCGCCTGGGTGGCTGAGTAGTTAAGTGTCTGCCTTCAGCTCAGGTCATGATCTCAGGGTCCTGGGATCGAGACCCGCATCAGGCTCCCCGCTCTGTGTGGAACCTGCTTCTCCCTCTCACAACCCACTCCCCCTGCTTGTGTTCCTGCTCTCACTATCTCTGTCAAATAAATAAATAAATAAAATCTTTAAAAAAATAAAAAATAAAATAAATCCTTATTTTACAGTCTCTGTGATAACTCATGCCACGACAAATCAGAAACCACAGTGAGATCCCACCTCACACCAGTCAGAATGGCTAAAATTAACAAGTCAGGAAACAACAGATGCTGGCGAGGATGCGGAGAAAGGGGAGCCCTCCTACACTGCTGGTGGGAATGCAAGCTGGTGCAGCCGCTCTGGAAAACAGCATGGAGGTTCCTCAAAAAGTTGAAAACAGAGCTACCCTATGACCCAGCAATTGTACTGGTGTTTGCCCAAAGGATACAAATATAATGATTCAAAGGGCACCTGTACCCCAATGTTTATAGCAGCAATGTCCACAATAGCCAAACTGTGGAAAGAACCCAAATGCCCATCCACAGATGAATGGATAAAGAAGAGGTGGTATAGATATACAATGGAATACTATGCAGCCATCAAAAAGAATGAAATCTTGCCATTTGTAACGTGGGTTGAACTAGAGGGTATTATACTAAGCAAAACAAATCAGTCAAAGAAAGACAAATACCACATGATTTCACTTATATGTGGAATTTAAGAAACAAAACAGATGAACATAGGGGAAGGGAAGGAAAACTAAAATAAGATGAAAACAGAGAGGGAGACACACCGTGAAGACTCTTAACTCTAGGAAACAAACTAAAGGTTGCTGGAGGGGAGGTGGGTGAGGGGATAGGGTAAGTGGGTGATGGGCATTAAGGAGGGTATGTGATGTAGTAAGCACTGGGTGTCAAGAGTCTACTGACGGGGCGCCTGGGTGGCTCAGTGGGTTAAAGCCTCTGCCTTCAGCTCAGGTCATGATCCCAGGGTCCTGGGATCGAGCCCCGCATCGGGCTCTCTGCTCGGCGGGGAGCCTGCTTCCTCCTCTCTCTCTGCCTGCCTCTCTGCCTCCTTGTGATCTCTGTCTGTCAAATAAATAAATAAATTCTTTAAAAAAAAAAAAGAGTCTACTGACGAATCACTGAATTCTACCTCTGATATGAATAATACAATATATGCTAGCTAATCTGAAGTTAAATAAAGACTTTTTTAAAAAGACTAAAACTAAGATCAAAAAATCTGCTACCAGAGGACATTTACCAATGTCTGGAGATATTTCTGATTGTCACACCTGGCGAGGGTGGGGAAGGAGGAGTCCACACTGGCATCGAGTAGAGGCCATTCTACAATGACATTCTACATGTACATTCTACAATGTACAGACGGCCTTCCCGGCAATGAATTATCCAGCCCAAGATGTCAGTAATGAGGGGCTGAGAAAATCCTGCTGTACCCTCTTCAAAATAATTGGTTGAGGCAACAAACACACAAAGTGGATTAGAAATTTAAATAGAATTAACAGCTGTTCATATGCTCATTACCCCCAGCTATAACCAACCAGAGCATGTTTTCTTGTTTTCAACAAGCAACCAGCACCTTGAAGACCGCACAGAACGACACACGCGCATTTCCTGGTACTCACCTGCGTATGTTCCTGTCCCAAACAGGGATCAGATTTAATCAATATATTATGGATATTATGGATATATTCTGGATACTTCAGAAAATATTAATAATGAAAAACACATTACACATTCTCTTAATTGGGGGACATGTGGCTGTCTTTATTTCTGTATTTATTTATTCATTTATTAATTCACTTAGAGGGCAACGGCCCAGACCTATGAACCTTCACAACTTAAGGACAAAATGCTCTGCTGTAAGCTGATTAACCATATACAGGCATTAACTAGGTTTCTGACCTCAGAGTGATAGGGTTTAATCAAAATCATTGATTCAGACACCCCAGGATGCTCATCATCGGTCCAAACTTGCTCCCTGACAGTTGAAGGATAAATGACCTAGATCTTTATCACTGAAAAAATGTTTAAATTAACCATGATACAAACCATAACATTAAAAGCCCTAAAAATGAATAAAAGTCCTCCATGATTTTTAATAAACGCTAATTGTTCTGAGTTGGACTAATTGTACACATTGTTCTGAGTTGGACTAATTGTACGCATTGTTTAGTTTCCATTATTGGTCCTTCTGTGGCACCTTTTCATTTTACTTAGGTATCAAGCATTTATTCCTTTGACACAATGCCATAACGAACCACCCAAACCGCGGACATGAATTCTGACTACAGTCTCTAGGCTCCTTACCCACAAAGGTAAAAACTAAAATCTTTAGTACCATTGAATAGTTAAATCAGCTATAGTGTTTCTGTTGCATGAATTAAAGTACACTTTTTATAAAGAATAGAACAGCAGAGGCTGAACTTCTTTTAATGGACTCGAGTCAAGAGGTACAAGATGAATAAACCTTAGTTGCTACCATATTCCCATTACTGACTCAAGAAGGACTCCATTACTTACTGACCATTTCCATTTTCAATGGACTCCATTTTTTACTGACCATTTCCATTTTCAATGGACTCCATTTTTTATTGACCATTTCCTTTTTCACTTACGCAGTGAACAGTGTGAAATCTACCACCCACTAGTCGCAAAGTAACTAAATGTAATTAGTCCTTCTATCCATCTGGATACTCCCTAACTACGTGGTTCCCAGCCTCATTCATCTTTTTCAAGGGGCCACACTCATGCTTTGCTCAGAGCGCACCATGAAGCATTGGTCTAAAGTTCACACTAATTTATACCCTATCTATTGATCCACTCATGTTTCTCTCTTATTTAATTAGTCAAAGAATAGTTTGATTATTTATTCATTTTTTGAAGAAAAAGAGTAAATCCCTCCAATACTCCAAAACCAAAATACCAGTTCCTGCAATGGCTGAGAGCCACTCGGTCCAAAGTGGGATTAAGTCTAGATTTCTTCCTCGTCTTCTAAAATGGATTAATCATTATATTTGTTTCAAGACACGGGCTCCTCTGCCTTTTTTTTTTTAAGATTTTATTTATTTATTTGACAGAGAGAGATCACAAGTAGGCAGAGCGGGGGAGGGGGGGGGTGTTGGGGGAAGCAGGTTCCCCACTGAGCAGAGAGCCGGATGTGGGGCCCCGATCCCAGGACCTGAGACCATGACCAGAGCAGAAGGCAGAGGCTCAACCCACTGAGCCACCCAGGCGCCCCTCCTCTGCCTTCTTTTACATAACTAACCAATATATGAACTCATTTATTCAATAACTTCTAACAGTATAAAGTGGAGGCAAACTGAGCACGGGACAACACTGACTAATACTAGTATCTGTCCGCACGTTCACTGTCCATAGTTATAACCTGTTCGACTCTCTTTTGTTTTCTCAAATAATAGCATTTGTTTGGTCACAGCTACAATCCTATTCTCAGCATCAGTCCACGCTGGGCTTTCTTTCCATTAGGCACTTACCTAAGCAATTGTTTCGAGTGTGAAGGATTTGGTTTGTTCCTTTTCTAAACAGAACCAACCACCAGCTACCTACCCGACATCAGAAATAACACGGATTCTCACGGAATGGGATCCACATTCCTTATGGAAAAAGACCTGATGGATTCAGATGCAGGAACTCAGAGTTTCGGGGAGAATGTAATGATTCCTGTTTCAACTGCAGGCTCACACCATCGGTCACCACTCACCGACTCATCTTGACTCTTGCCTCGCTGCACTTAGGATACCGGTCCCAGACATTAAGAACTAGAGCTCAGGGCCAACCACTGACTCCTCCTAACTTCTGTGTTGAAGTCCCTCTCTCACAGAAGAAATAACTAGATTTTTTTTCCTAATGGACCTCAAAGTTAGAGTTTAATTAAAATCTTGGATTCACACATCTCCGAATACTCATTAGTAGATTTCTTCCTTTATTTATGAATTACTTATGTCATTATCCACTGATTCACTAATAACAGGATAATCTGTTCTCATGAACACAAAGAGCCCAAGAATGACATCCTTGAATATTACTAAGAACTAGCTCCACGCCCAACTCCCACAGTGCTAATAGGCAAGGACTTGTTTTGCAATGTATATGGATGCTCTTTGCAAATTTAAATTAGCTAACATCCTTGCTTCCAATCAATTTCATTGGTCTGTGCCTGGTCCTTTTACATTTAAAGATGCTTCAAGAAATAACCAAGGGACCTTTACTATTTCTCCCCAAGGAGCACACCAACCATTTTGCCCATCTTGTGTGTTCCTTCCCCAAGAAATTCACAGCGTTCATCTTTATCAATGGAGAAGTACTTAACCGTATTGCAATGCAAAAATGAAACACAATGGGGATCAATCCTGAAAACAAAGGAAACACCCTGTTTCTTTTTTATTGAATTTCAGTAGTACTGAATCCGATTAATCATAAATCCCAATTTGGGTCTGTGCTGGTGTTACCTGGCATTATTTATTAATCTACCCATTCATTACTTTGGAAAATCCAAGCAACACCCATAAACCAACCTCCCAACCCAAGAATGTAACACTCTGCTACTTACATCAATTTCTTCTTTCCTTACCCACACGGTTTGTGAAAGCCAAGATCTTTAGCATTGGAGAATGATTAAATCATCTGTGGTGTGTTCACTTGGTGAAAATGCAGACTCGAAAAGAGAGAAGGAGCCTACAGTTAGATTTTTTTTCTTAAGCGAAGATCAGTGTTGCAATATCAGATCAATCATGAATGTGGGTCATTTTAGAATGTTATCATTGTCCATGAATCACTCTTATTTATTGACTTACTTAATTTTTCTTTTTGAACAACACAATTAACACCAGCATGAGAATATGAACCATTATCTACCATAAATATCCATGTCCATACTCCCTATCCATAAATTTAACAACTCAGTGGTTGCTTTTAATGGACCTCAGTTGTACAAAACTGGGAAAATGTAAATCTTTATTTTATTGCATACTCCCACCAATGAAGCACAAATTTTTCTGATTGATGTCTACTGATTCATTTATTTATTCATGTATATAATTAGGCATAAATAAATCAATTACATACCCATTTTTCTAAAGACTTTCCCCATGCAAATTTCCATGTACACCTGAACCTAGTAATAACACACTGTACGTTAACCAACCGGAATGTAAATTAAAACTTAAAAAAGAAATTTCTATGTGTACTTTACCCAAAGTGGAAGGAACTGCGAGTTCTATTTTTTTTTTTATCTGAACAACATTTGGATATAAAAGGAGTAATCATTATCTTTGGTTCATAACACATATTCCTCATTGGCCTTTGCTCAGCATTCTTTTGAATAATTAACCTGTATAGAAATGCACTCGTTCATTCCCCTATGACAATATGTCAGTATCAATGAAAACCAAGGCACGGAACGGGAATATTAAATATCCAGTCTACATGCTCATGGCTCAGAGACATAACTGATAATTAAATCTTCTTTTGATTTAAAAAAAATTAAAACTACCGAATACAATTCTATTGACTGTAACTCTGGTCATATGACACATCCTCCGTATGGATTCATGCTTGGCCCTCTCTCAATAGGACAATATTAAAACAATCGATTATTTATGTAAGCCCTTTATTTTTGTCCCTCTTAACTAAAACCACCAAACAAAGAATCAAAGCCGCAACATGAATTCTGTGGTCTATCTGTCCATACCTGTCCTTATGGAAAATTTCAGAGCTTTGATTTATCTGTGGAACCCAGTGCTTTAAATGCACACTCAACACAATCTTCGTTTTATTACACTTCACAGTTGGTCCACGTGTGGCCCTCCTTATCTCTGTTCATTTACACATTTCCTTATCCGTTCAGGAGTCCATTTGCCAAAGACTCTACCTTTTCTCTTTTTCACAGTAGTCCGCACATTTCCGGACAAGGATTAATACAATTTTGTTTGTTTGTTCCATGTTTTTTTTTTAATTTTTATCTTTTCAGTTTTTATTTAAATTCCAGTATAATTAACCTATAGTGTGCTATCAGTTTCAGGTGTACGATATAGAGACTCAACATCGGGAGCTCATCGCAAGTGCCCCCCCTTCATCCCCATCACCTGGTCCCCCACCCCGCCCCACCCCCCCTCCGGTGACCATCGGTTTGTTCTCTGTAGTTAAGAGTCTATTTCTCAGTTTGCCTCTCTTTTTTCCTTATGCTCCTTTTGTTTCTTAAATTCCAAATAGGGGTGAAATCATAAGGTATTTCTCTTTCTTCGGCTGACATATTTCACTTAGCATAATACTCTCTAGCCCCACCCCCATCGTTGCCAATGGCAAGATTCCATTCTTTAGGACGGATGAGTGACATTCCATGTTATAGAGCTACACATCGCCTCTCCTTTATGCCTTCTGCCATCAGTGGCCTCCTGGGCTGCTTCCGCATCTTGGCTACACCTCCCATCTTTTCTTAAGGAGTCATCAGTTGTGCAAAATTGAATGAATCATCATGATCTAGGGTTCTTAATCTAATCCTGTCATAGGTAATACGCAGCACTCTTCAATGTTACACGGTCACATGACTCTTTATTCCTTGGAATACTTCAGTGAACCCCCTTGAGCAAGTTCCCCTGAGGACATAAATTTTGACTATTACTCACCTCGATATTTCTGCTCCTTAACCCCAGAGCCAGCATCTTCATCATTAGATATGATTTAATAAACTATAGTGTCTTAATTCTGAGATAAAAATCAGGCTTTAAAAATCATGGAAAAAAAAACAAAATAATAATAAAGATGAAAAAATCATAAATTTAAGTATGTTTAAAAGATATTAATTATGGAGTTCTAGATTACACATAAAACGTGCCCTTCTCATTGGCCCAAGAATATCACTACTGTTTATTTACTCCATCATTTAATTTTAATTTTAAATAACATAATGAACACCATCACATCGACCACTCAACCCACAAGTTAACAACCATGACTATTATAAACATGCCCATGTACTCGACACGGGGTAAAAATCCACATTCTCCTTTTCAATGGGTCTTTCTTGTACTGACTGGATAAATTTAAATTCTTGTTTCATAGCATATTTTTAATAATGGCCCATGGTTGACTCTACTTAATGTATCCATTCATTCATTCATTCAATTACTCATGGAACAATTTTATCTGTTGTTCATTATATAAACTAAAGGCAGGGGGTACCTGGGTGGTTTAGTTGGTCAAACATAAGACTCTTAATTTCAGCTCAGGTCGGGATCTCAGGGTTCTGAGATAGAGCCCCATGTCAGGCTCCACACTCAGAAGAGAATTTGCATTAGGATTTCTCTCCTGGGGCACCTGGGTGGCTCAGCGGGTTAAGCCTCTGCCTTCCACTCAGGTCATGATCTCAGGGTCCTGGGATTGAACCCCACATCGGGCTCTCTGCTCAGCAGGGAGCCTGGTTCCCCCTCTCTCTCTCTCTCTCTGCCTGCCTCTCTGTCTGCTTGTGACCTCTCTCTGTGTAAATAAATAAATAAAATATTTAAAAAAAAAAAAAGATTTCTCTCCCTCCCTCTTCCCCTCTCCCCATTCCCTCTCTTTTTCTTCTCCAAAAAAAAAAAAAAAAAAAGGCAAAGATGGTAGCTTCCCTTATGGTGAGCATAACATACAGAGCTGTCAAGTCATTATGATTACACCTGAGACTGATAGAACATTGTGCATTAACTGTACTTTGATTTCAAAAAACAAGAAAAATGGTAAACTAGGCAGCCCCTCAGAAAGGCAGTAACTACTATGTGTGTCTGTCTGTGTTCATTATACAAAGCAGGAAAAGCCTAGCTTTTTTTAAATATGCAAACAGTAGTGTGAAACAGGATAATCATTATCCTTATTCCATAATAAGGGTCCTAACTAGAGTATGATTTTCACCTTTTAAATAAAATATGAGTCTATTCATATACTTACAATAACATGTAATATGCCATTATTGTAATTATAACTCACTGGACAAAACTTTAACGAGTGATCATTTGCTCACAGTAAATCATCTTGTTATTGGACCTATTCTCATCACTGGTCCATAACCTTTTTTTTTTGAATCAGAGTCTTATCATTTACCTAGGCAAACATCTTTCCCTTTTCTTAATAAAATGAGCCATCAACAAACCCACCATCAATTCATAATCACAACATCCAATCTTGGGCATACCTTACCATTTGTTCCCTGCTGAACAGAGTAAAACCTTGACCTACTTATTTTCCCAGACCTCACCGCTTCGGAAAGGTTTCGAAACATACTCTCGTAATTGAATGATGTGTGCCTTTCCTTGTCATCATTCATCCTTTCATCTCTTTCCTTAACCGGGCGTTACTTCATTTGTGATTAAAAATCTCGCACACCCACACAGCACAAAGCCTAAGGGCAGGACCCCTGAATATTCTTCTCGTGCTTCGCAAGTACGTTCACCACGTTGGGAATAACCAGACCTCTCGGAGTGACCTCAGAGCTACAGAGCTTCATCAAAATCTTTAATACAGACACCCCAGGGTACTCATCACTGATCCAAACTTGGCAATTTTTTTTCAAGATTTTATTTATTTATGAGGGAGGGAGAGAGAGAGCAAGGGCAGGGGGAGGAGGGGCAGAGGGAGAGGGAGAAGCAGGCTCCCCACTGAGCCTGACAAGGGGCTCAATCCCAGGACCCTAGGAACACGACCTGAGCCGAAGGCAGACGCTTAAGTGATTGAGCCACCCAGATGCCCCTAAACTTGGCATCTTCTGTCTTCCTCATTCACACCTTCCTTTCTGCATCAATTTTACACGCATATAATACAGCCCATAGCCACGAATCACAAATGCCAAGCATGAGAGGAACGATTCTTACCAAGGTTCGTCTATCCGAACCTGTCCCACAATGCTGAAGGATTGA
The DNA here is from genome assembly GCA_004024625.1 of Mellivora capensis. Taxonomy (NCBI): domain Eukaryota; kingdom Metazoa; phylum Chordata; class Mammalia; order Carnivora; family Mustelidae; genus Mellivora; species Mellivora capensis. The sequence continues at coordinate 15,651 of PISX010002251.1, read as the reverse complement.
TTCTCACCAAGGCTCATCTATCCGTGCCTGTCCCACAATGCTGAAGGACATTCGATGTCCTTGATCAGGGCACCTCTGGCTGGTCCAGCTGTGCTTCCTGTCAATATCACAATGATAACAGGTTTTTGCTTTTCTCTTTACGTGTCCACATTGCAAAGATGGTACCATGAACGACTGAGCCGTCCTCTCCCCTCACAACTCGAAAGGGATATTCTTCTAAATGTTCTTTGGTGCCAAACCAAGATGACATACTTTTACGTGGCCCCGAAAAGGACTAATCCATGAACCTGGGTTCATAACATAGGTCAATGTTTGTCATTCTTTGATTTCATATCTATGTAAATATCTCTATACCTATATCTATCTTCCTATATGAAGCCAGTTTTTAAAAATAATTCCTTGGAAATTCATGAGCAATCTCCCCAGAGATCAGGGACTTCGACAGTTATTTATACTGGTCTCTGTGCTCCTTACCCACAAAGGCAGCAGCAGAGACCTTCACTGTCAGAGGATGACTAAGCGGGCTATGGTGTGTCCGTATGCGCTAAGGAAAGAGCCCATTCTAGACAGTCTGTCTTAGATGTGTCTGAGCAGACGTGAGTTGTACACAGTCAGATTAATAAGAAAGCTGGATCATATCACGTTCTCATTACTGGTGCAAAACCTGTGCTCCTTCTTATTTGTCAGCTCATTTTATGGTTAATTTTTGGCAATGTAAACATCATGGACTCTAAGACTTGGCTGGGAATGAGGCTTGTAACCATTATGCTCCCTACTCTTAAATAACAGCCTAATAATTACTGTCAGGACCTTTACTTGTGCTCCACTGTATAGATTTAGAACCTGGCATCATGGCCCATTCTCAACACTCCTAGTTTCATCGTTTATCTATCTAATCTGACCACCTATTTATTTTTTTTTAAATAGTCATAATATATGATGAAGACACATTTCAAAACATAACATTATATGTAATGCATTACACAGAACATAAATATAAAATATGATAAAATTACCTATATACGTATCTGTAACAGTAAACTTTCCAGCTGAAACCCAGAACTGAAATATCATCATTCCATAAACCTATCTCCATGTCCTCAACCCAAGTAGGAAGAAACTGGATCCCATTTTCTTTATATGGATCAGAAGGGTAGAGCAAGATGATTTGTTAACTTTACTTCACATCACACCCTCCATATTGTCCAGTTCGCCCTCCTGTAAGTAATGATTTGAAAAGGATCATGCTGGGGCATGATCATGGGTGGCTCAGTGGGTTAAAGCCTCTGCCTTCGGCTTGGGTCATGATCTCAGGGTCCTGGGATCGAGCCCTGCATCGGGCTCTCTGCTCGGCGGGGAGCCTGCTTCCTCCTCTCTCTCTGCCTGCCTCTCTGCCTGTTTGTGATCTCTCTCTGTCAAATAAATAAATAAAATCTTTAAAAAAAAAAAAAAAGAAAAGAAAAATTTTAAAAAATTAAAAGGAGAAAAAAGAAAAAGGATCACGCTGTGGCAGCCTGGGTGGCCGGCTTAGTCAGTTAAATGTCTGACTTGACTTCGGCTCCGGTCATGATCTCAGGATCGTGAGACTGAACCCTGCATGGGGCGCCACACTGGGCGTGCAGCCTGCTGAAGGTTCTCTCTCTCCCATCGCTCCCTCTGCCCTTCCCCCTCTAAAAAAATTAAATAAAATTATCACATCCACTCCCTCAGTAACTTTACAACAATATGTAATTATTTGGGATTCTACGACCCTACACTTGAACACCAAAACACAGTAACAACTGCCCACAGCCACACACTCATTGTCCACAGAAATAACCCTGTCCCCTTGTTCATTTGGGGCTTTTAAATAAAATTCAGTGAACGCAATTAAATGAAGTAGGATGGATGTCACCCAGCGCATCCTCGACCCTGGCCCGTTCTTGCTTCTTTTCAGGGAGAGAGTTACGTCATCATTGGTTTATGTAAACATTTCTTCCTTCTTCTTAAGAAAACCAACAACCAGCAAATTCCCATTGATCCAGACTGCAGACATGTGCATGCAGACACGTCCCCGTGTGCTCCCACGTGTCTGGGCTTCCTGTGTGCTCTGAAGGGGGCAACAGCCTTTACCTATGTGTTATATTGAAACTTTGTATTAAACAAATGTATTCCTAATAACACCTGTCCATGACACACTCTCCTAAATGATTCACACGTGACCTTCTTTGTCTTCACTCAGACATTCAAATATGCATGCATTCCCGGACTAACATCCATACAATCCATACACAAAAAATGGCTAAGCCTGAAGAAGAACCAGATCCCCAAAGGCCTTGAACTCTATTCTCTTAGAGAAAATGACTAGGTCTCTTTATTTACTAGTTTACCATAATTTCAGTTCCTATACGATTAACATACAATATTAAACAGACCTCAGAGTTTAGGGCTTAATCAAAATGCTTGATTCATATACCCCAGAACTACTCATCATTGGTCCAAGCTCAACATTCTTTTACTTCATTTATCTGTTTATACCTCGTGTATTGATTGTTTACGCATTACTTATTGATTGCTTCATTCATGGCCTCGTTGATGTAAAAAAAAAGCTACTTCCTACGAAAACCTGGAAACCAGATCTTTGAATACTGCATAGAGCTGTTTACAAGCCTTTTCCCACAGAGCTGGTAAATGAAATCTCTTTTTAATTGGGCCTCAGTCCTGGACGTATGGATGAATCGATAAACTCGCTCCTACCCATCCCACGTGTTTCACTGCTCTGTTTGCTCATCTTTCACTTAATTTCTTCATGTTTTAAAAAGAGTACACTGAACCTACCAGTTGGCTCTCTCCATCACTAGGATGCTGGCAACGCTTTCTATCTTCCTAGGTGCTCCTTCCTCAAAGACTTAACCTCGATGGTTATCAACAGAGAGTGTTCTTAGAATGTGGTGCAGACACAAAATGGAATAGTAAGGAACTCTGGAAATGAATGCCCAAAAACCCCTCAAACTTTGTTTCTAATGGATCTCGAACTAAAATGGGTGAATCTTACTCCGTGGTTCACTACACATTCCCCGCTGTGGCCCGGGCCCCGTGTGTCTGATTTCACTGAGGTTCACGGCGGCCGCCCTGCCTTCAGGACAATCCCACAAAAAACCCACAAACCAAGAACACAAACTGTCACTTACATGAGTCACTTTGCTCCATACCCACAGAAGGGACAGCCAAGGTCTTCCTCAGGGGGTGACGAAGAAATCAGACTGAATCTGTGAAGTGAAAAACAGATTTCAGAAAACTGAACCAGGACAGATGTGGATTTTTTTTAAAAACACCTGAGTCCTGCTGTACTAGATTTATCATAAATCCCTTTTTTATTACATTCCCATTATTAGCCCCTAAATGGCCACCTTTTTATTTACTGACTTCTTTAATTATTAATGTATGTAATACAATGACAACTGCTAAGTCGACATCCTACTAGAAGAGTTAAGAACTAGGCCTGTTCCAAGTCCTGTCTATTAAACCCTAACCACAGAAGGCTGACTGCCTTTTGTGTGGCTCTTCCTCGATTAGAATCTGGCAAAGTTACATCTTCCTTTCCTGACATATTCTCATCAATGATCTATGCTTGACCGCACCCTGTAAATTTGTTCCTTTATTTGTTTGCTTTTGGTTTATTTGCTCATGGAATGACTTGTTCGTATTTTATCTTTAAGAAAAATACAAAATACTATTATAAGTAATTGTCTCTATGCCCTTTACCCAAAGTGGGCAGAGCCCCACATGGAAATCTTTTACTTATATGGACATCTGAAGGCTAGAGCAAGATTAATAATGAACTTCTTCTAATGACATATTGTCCTCATTGATACATGTCTGCTCTCTTTGAAATAACCTCTTCCTTCATTCACTTATATCACCAATATTTGTGAAACTACATATCCAGACATATCTAAATGATACTAGTATCTTCCCATATACTCAAATACCCACAGAAAAACATGTGTTTTTCGAAAATGATACTGACTGAGACTAAGTAATCTAATCCTAACTCCTCTCACATAACACATTAACACTGCCCATCCTTGGTATTCTTTAATTAAGTATTCGATAATCAATATTTATTACATTTCCCTTTTTTCCCCTTTTCTTAATAAAATTCTTAATAAAGTTAACAACCACCAAGCCAGAAGCTTATGGACATCTGCCTACATGTTTCCAATAAAACATGGCAAAACCCTTGAACTCTTCACTTCCTGGAACTCAGGTCCTCAGAAATATTTTAATAATAATGTATTTCTCATTAGATTCTCTCATAATTGGCCAATACCTAGCCCTCGTTGTCTTTATTTGTGGATATGTTTCTTTATGTTCTCACATGCCGATCCACTAAGAAAAGGACCTAGAACTAAGAGGTACCAAAGCCCCAAGCACGACGCCTGTATTCCTAACTTCTGCCCAGGTTGTGTCCCGCAAGGCAAGATGAGAGGTTTGTTTGTACGATGGACCTCAGAGTTTTAGGGTTTAATCAAAATCCTTGGTTCAGACACCCCAGGTACTCATCATCGGTCAAGGCTTGGGACTCTCTTTATTTATTCAATTAAACATTTGTTCATTCATTCATTCATCCATTCATTCACCAACAGTCTTTACTTGTGTTTCTCTATCAACATGTTAGACATCCAAATCATGATCAATGGTGGAATGTGTAAATCAAGAGTGATGGAAGATAAAATGAAACATTAACCAAATGAGAAATGGAGAGTTCTCTTTCATCTTTTTTTGAGAACAACCTTGCTTCAAAGGGCCTAGTGAAAGGAATGCTTCCTCCAATCCATTATGAGAAAGTCGTATGGGCTTTGTGTGGTGGTGACTTACACAAACCACAGACTTTAGTCCATGCCACACTGTCACCCTTGTGCCATGTACGGACTGTTCTTTGTTACTCATTTTTTAAAGTAAATAATATTATAATGTGAGGAATATTAACGAAACCACTATTCAGCCCTCCACCTGTGACTTGGACAAAACATTTCTGATCCTCTCCCATCAAGATACAAAGATCTTCAATGTTAGAGAAACGTTCACATAAGCTGCAAAATGCACACAAGGTAATATAAATAGTTGATAAAATAAATGAATAAGCCTGTGTCTTTCTTCTATGAACCTAAGAATTTTTTGCCTGTGGATCTCAGTTGCATAGAACTGGGTTAATTATCATCTCTGTTTCATGAGACACTCTCATCTCTAGCCCATACCTAACCCTCTATTATTAATATGTGTATCATTAATTTATATATTTATTTATTCATATTTAATATTCCAGAAACTCCCATTACCCAACTACCTAACACAATTGACTAAGAGAGTAGCCATTGGTCACGTATCACAATTTAAATTTAATAAAATTTAATAAAAATCAAATAAAATTAAAAATTCATTTCCTCATACACACTGGCTACATTTCTTGTGCTCAAGAGTCAACATGTACCTCGTGGCTACCATATTGGACAGAACAACTCATACAAAACACATCTACCACTGCAGAAAATTCTATTAGACAACACTAATAAATACTCCTTATCTTTACGGAATAGTCTAGAACTTTTTCTAATGAAGCTAACATGGGTTAATCATAGTTCTTGATCATGAGTCCCTGCTGAGTCCCTCTTGTTTGATTTGGTCATTTCTAAAGAAGTCTTAATGACCAGCCATAAATCCAATTTTTTACAGGTGAGAACGGGGACATGAGCTTTCATCTCCCTTTGTGCTCCTCGCTCAGAGTTAGCATCTCAGATCTTTATCCGAGGAAAATTGTTTAAATACACGATGCATATATACTCGGTGAAACAAGGTAGCTGGTAAAAGGCATGACACAGACTAGATTATTTTGATAGATGTCAGAAGGGCAGAACTAAATTAACTGTCATCTTCGGGCCCTTCTCATCACCCATCCATGTTTTGGCCTTTGCTGTATTTTATGCAATTATGTAATTACTTATTTTTTACTAAAATCAACATCCAACACACCGTGATGCAAAAACAAGAGTATTGACAACTCCTTAACCAACATATTTTTTTTAACGGACCTTACATGTACAGAATTAGAATAATCTTAATCCTGGGGCGATAAGATATTTTCATCATGGGCCCTTGTTTGCCATCTCTTTATTCCTTGATTTGTGCACTCGTGCATTTCCTTAGTTATGAACACCCTTGACCTTGAACCACTTCCCAGCTAAAGATTTAAGAACATCAACTGTTACTTACATTTTCTTTACGTACCTTATCCATCGAAATAAGATTCAACATCCTCATCAATATTGCATGATTAAACGAACCATGGTGTGTCCAGTTTGCGTAACAGAAGAAAACTGTTCAAAAACTGAACACCCTGAAACATTTTCAGTGGCTTTCACTTGTGTAGAATTAAAATAATGAGCCTTAGTTCATGGAACATTATCCTCATTGGTCTCCACTTGGCCCTTTCTAATTTTATCTATTCCTTTCAAAAAATCATAGAAGAATACCACAAACAGAGAACTACCAGAATCTATGTCTCCCTGACCATGACTTTCACCGAGTTAACACCCAAGTTTATCAATGCAGAAGTGGCTACGTAAACCATAATGTAAAAATGAATATTAAATGCTATTAAAACAAATAAAATAGCAGATAGATGTTTTTAATGTGCTTCAAATTTGCAGATTATGTAATCATAAATCTTGTCTTCACGAGTCCATGCTTAATCCTTTCTGATCTTATGTACACATTCATTTATTTATAATAAATCAGTAAACAGGAACTCACCATTCAACCCAAGAATAAGAAAAAGCAACAATTATATAAAGAGATATGCATGTTATATACATCTTTGTGCAAGTGGATACTGAGGAGGGCACGGATTGCATGGGGCACTGGGTATTATATGCAAACAATGAATCTTGGAACACAGCTCAAAAACTGATGATGTGGGGCACCTGGGTGGCTCAGTGGGTTAAGCCTCTGCCTTCGGCTCAGGTCATGATCTCAGGGTCCTGGGATCAACCTGAGCCATGAATCGGGCTCTCTGCTCAGCGGGTAGCCTGCTTCCCCCTCTCTCTCTTCCTGCCTCTCTGCTTACTTGTGATCTCTCTCTCTGTGTCAAATAAATAAATAAAATCTTGGGAAAAAAAAACAAAACGAATGATGTATTGTATGGTGACTAACATAACACAATCAAAATATGTATGTATGTATATATGAATATAATTTTTTTAATTTGCTCAACTTCTACACAGACCGCAACCTAGTTTTATTATTTTTTAACTTGGTGACAATTATGCCAAATGTTCACCATCTTGGTTTATGACACAGTCACCTCATTGGTCGATGCTTGACCATCTTGGACTGTATTTGTGCCTGTTCATGTTTAATAATGCACACACGCACACACACACACACACACACCCATCAGCCAACCACCCAACCTCAGAACAGTAAGACTAACCATCACTCACGTTGGTTGGTCCATGGCTCATTTCCCACAGAGGTCACGGCCAAGATCTTCATCAACACAGTGTCATGAGACCCACTCTGGGGCCTCCATTCTGTGGAACACAAGGCCCGTATTAAAAAGGATGAAACAACCAGGTATTCTTTAATGGCTGTTGGATGAACAGCTCACGACTAATCACAGTTTGGTTCATGACACACTCTCACCACTATGCCTAAGCATAGGTCTCACTGTACGTATTTTTTCACGTAATAATCTCATGATAATAAACAGGAATGACCTCATCAAAAACAAGAGGAACAGCCACTGGAAGCATCTGCTCCATACTTCTTACCCACAAAGGAACCAGCCCAGGTCTTCTTGCTAATGGACTCAGATACGCAGAGTTGAGGCAGTAACAATCTTTGATTCCAGGTATGATCGCATCATTGTTCCCTACATGTCCCTTTTACTGTTTTTACTTTTTTTTTTTCAATACAATAAACACATCAGGTCAGCGCTAATGAAGAACAAAAATGTCCATCAGCACTTATTTTGGCACTTCTAGTCCAATGCTTCTTACCCACAAAGGTCAAGAGCGTTGCTTTGTTTTATGGTTTACGATGGTCCATCATTGTATAAGTGTATTAATCTTAACCTATAATTCATAAAACATTATCTTTGGTGCTTACTAGCTCTCTTTCATTCCTTCCTTTATTTATTCAACTACTTCATTTTTTTTATTTTTCATTTAAATTCAATTAGACAATATATAGTACCTCATTAGTTTCACATGTAGCGTTCTGTCATTTATCAGTTAAGTTTAACACCCAGTGATCATCACATCACATCCCCTCCGTAATGCCTGTTACCCAGCTACCCCAGCCGACCCCCCCGCCTACCCTCATGTAACCCTGTTTGTTACTCATCTGATTCATAGTTAACTATACAGCAAATACACTCAGAGCCCCCAACCAGGCCCCAGACCAATGACCTTTCTACATAACTGTTGATGTACTTCCCACCCACCATCCCAACATCCTTGAATTCCCTGGGCTTTATTTCCCTTCTGTTCTGTTTTTGTTTTGTAGTAACTACAGTTGGATACAACAGATTACTCACAAACCTTGTTTAAAAATACATCCTCACCAGCAGTCCACGCTTAGACCTCCTTAATTTTACTTATGCATTCATTCACCTTTAACTATTCAGTAAAACCCACTAAGCCCTGCCTACACCTATGTACAGTTTCCTTCCCCACAGAGATCTTTCATCTCTTATGAAAAACCCCCATGTGCCCATTTGACGGAACACAAAGCCCCATTACAAGGAAGAAAATAGCCTAGACCTTTTTTGTTTGTTAATATCGGGTTAGCAGACTTGGATTAATCATAATCTTTTGTCCAGACACCTTCTCACAATTGCCGTATTTGAGGCCTTTAGTACATTATTTCTTGAATCTTTATTCTTTTTAATAATAAAATTAATAACCACAAACCACTCCGATCTCTTTTTATAGCCCTCGGTTGTGGAAACTAAATCATGAACCTTGGTTCAGGGTCGCTTCTGGCCACTCCCCCAGGGTTGCCCCTCTGTTAGTTTACTGATTCTTAAAACCTATGCGAGGGACGCCTGGGTGGCTCAGTTGGTTAAGCGGCTGCCTTCGGCTCAGGTCATGATCCCAGCGTCCTGGGATCGAGTCCCACATCGGGCTCCTTGCTCCGCCGGGAGCCTGCTTCTCCCTCTGCCTCTGCCTGCCACTCTGTCTGCCTGTGCTCGCTCGCTCTCTCTCCCTCTCTCTCTGACAAATAAATAAATTAAAAAAAACAAAACAAAAAAAACCTATGCGAGAACCGTACCTGACCCCCATGCCCACGTCCCTGCTCATGGACCCTTGCTGCCCTCTGCCTTCAATGCTCATTCCCGAATCTGCCAAGCACTCTCCCCTTCCCTTTTTATGAATGTATCAAGTTTTATCACATATGTGGATTCCTGGCAAATAACTTCCACGGGCCACTGGCTCGCAGGGCCTCTGCAGGGCTGTCAAGGGGGGAGAATGACTTCTTCTGACTCATTGAGGAACACGCCCGCCAGAGGTTAGTTAGTAAAAGGACTCAAATCGAGATCCTTGAGCGCTGTGTACCATTTTCACTTTGCATGACTCCACGCTCGCAGCCCTAAGGCACAGCTCCCAGAAGTTAGAGCACGTGTGCTCAACACCACACCGCCTGCCTCCAAATCCAGACTCAAACCCCGACAGGCTGGGCAGCATCAGGGAAGTGAACGAACCTCTCTGTGCCTGTTTCCTCATCCGGTAGCTAGTCGCAGCGTTAGTCCCTGAGCAGAATTTGCCATTACTTTCCCACCAAAGGCAACCAGGTCAACGCCCCCGCCCGCCACCCTGTCTCTGAGCCCCTCACCCAAATCTTTCTTCCCTCTGCAGCAGCGCCCGAGCTGTGGTGCTAGACAGACAGACAGACCAGGTTCCACCCCAGCAGGCACTCATGAGCTGTGTAACTGCAGAGACGTGACCTGGCCTCTCTGTCTTGTGCCCCGACTTGTGCGATTTGTAGACTGAGGACAGCAGCACCCTCGTGGCTCCAGCGTGAGGGTGCAGTGAGCTAGCTAGCGAGTTCCTCAAGCGGCTCCCCGCCCCGGAACACCCTCCCCCCTTCCCCGGCCCACCCGCCCACCCCGCTGGCCAAACAGCCCCCAATCTGATTAGAGAAACGAATTATCTTGATGCTCAGGCCAAGCCGAGGGTTTCGGGAAGGATGGGCCTCGGGCAGGAAATTGTTGGGATCTGTTCTTTTTTGGACACGGCATCAGAGCTTAAACAAGTGCCCTGGAAAATAGAAATCCAACTAAGGGATGTGCTTTAGAAAACTGAAATCCATTTCATGAGATGGGGCTGCCCTCGGGGGAGTCGATGCCAGGAGATTCTTGATGATTGAATCGTTTCCCAGAAACTACACATGCAGCTCCTCCGACCCTTACTGCCAGTACAGCCAACTTCCTCCCTGCCCTCCCCGACCGGCCTGGTAGGTGCCCAGCACCCTCACCACAGGGCAACTCTTGAAACATGAAACATTAAAAACAGGTTAAATTAGAAGACATACATCCATCCCATTTGTGTGTGTATAATGCACTCTGTGCACAAAGGTATCCACGTGGGGGCTTTCCCACCAGGCTGGGAACTTAGGCTCCTGCCTTTGCCTTCATCCCACCGCATGGCCTTGGGCAAGGCCCTTCCCCTCCCTGAGCCTCAAGTGGCAATAACCCACCAGCCTGCCCTCCCTCCCAGGTGGCGTGGAAGGGAAAAGCATCAAGTTGAAGTGCGAGTTCCCTCCAAGCATCAGAGGATTATTAATGCTGTACCTCCTGCACCCAGCACGTAGTGTTCGCAGCACGCCTTAGCATACATTATCGTGTTTGATCCGCACAGCAGCCCTGTGAATTAGACATAATAATCATAATTAGCCGATACTGACTAAACGCGGGCAGTGCCCCAGGCACCACTCTGCCTGCCTGGCGTGCGCAGACTGTCTTCTGGGGGGAGAGCGCGTACAGCACAACAGCACCTCTGTTTTTCTTCCCCCCAAAAGTTCTGAGCACACATGTTGTGCCAGGCACCGGTCTAGGTCCTGGGTTACAGCAGTGACCAAAACAGACAACATCCGGGAGCTCACATCCCGCAGGGGGAGACTGACGGACAAAATTAAAGAAAAGCACAGTAACACGGTACACCATGCAGCGGTAAGGACTACGAAGGAAAAAGGAGCACAACCCCGGGAAAGCCTCGCTAAGCAGGTGTCCCATTTTACACCCAGGGAAACTGAGCCTCAGAACAGTTAAGCGACTGGTAAGTGGTCACACAGCGAGGAGCTGCTGAGCTCTGGAGTCTGTTGTCCCCACTTGTCCCCACAGCCTCATTTTTGTGGTAGATCTCGCTCTCTGATACCCCACCATCAGCCTATAAGGGGAGTGCGTGAACGTGGGCAGGGGTCAGTGCGACCTCCCACACAGGCAGTTCCACAGGCACAAGGCATCTCCGGGAGGTACTAATAACTCTGGACGGGAAAATACAGACTTTCTTAAAGAAGACGCTGTGGGGCGGATCCTGATTCGGTGCCGGGAAATGTTGAATCAAAGCACGCACCCATCAGAGCCCAGCAAGTCGGCACAGGTGCTAGCCCCATATCTTACCTAGGGTTGGGGGGCATCCAAATGTATTCCCCTTCCCCAATACTCCCCCCACAGGCAGCTACACACTGCCAAGGCTTAAGCTGCAAATATCCTGCCCAGAAATAGGAGGTGGTCACCCAGTCCTCACGCTCTCCATGAGCTAAGACTCCGTGGAACAATTCTTCGTTCCAGCTGGCCACTCTCAAAAGAACAAAAAAATATTTCCAAAGTGATTATTTTCTTCCCCCACCAGAAAAAAAAAAAAAGATAGACAAATTTGGTAAGAACGTATATGAGAATATAGGGAGAACTGCCCCACTGCTGCTAGAAGCCATGAAGCTGAACACACAACTTAATGGTCCACCTTGCCCTTCATCTACTCAGCTTCTTTTCAGCTCCCATTCAACCTCTCCATAATTCTCAGTACCCAAGGAAATTTCTATTCCAAGGCCTAAAGTTGCATTAGACGGATCCTGTCCATTTAGTATGTGTAATTCTCATTTCCTTAGCTACGGCTAAAACTTTCTAAGCTTAAATGTATATTTCTTTCTATTTCACAGACTCCTCCCAAAGCAAACTCATTCACCCCTCTGAGCACCTGTTCAGCTACCTACAGAATGTAGATAATACAGAATGCACAGATACTAAATACCATCTCAATAAAAAGTCATGACAATTACAATTTTAACTATAATGGAGTATGTACTGAATGTGAAACATATGGGAAACACTGTTTTAAGCTCTTTAAGTGTTTGACTCATTTAATTTTCAAGTATCCATTAATAATTAATGTTGTGGGGGAAAAAATAGGTGCTGGTATCCCCATATTATTATTGAGGAAACTGAGGCACAGAGGTTAAATACTCACAAAACTAGTCAATGGCCATCCTGGGAATTAAGCCTGAGCATCTGGGATGTGTATAACAGGACTTAGCCCATATGCGGGTTATCAAAACATATCTGCTAAATTTGAGCCAGATCTTCAGGAAGGCTTGCTGATTTGCCCTTCCGTCCTCTGTCTGATTCCCTCCCTCTTCTCCTTGTACTCCTTTAGGCTCTAGATTCATTTTTCACATCTGCTGCCCTAAATATTCAGACATCATAGGAACCACCAGAAATTTGACTTCATCAATTACATTGCAAGATGTCAGTGGTACAGTTGACCCTTACATGTATGATAGTAGCAAATAGGACAAGCTAGAGAAGGTGTTACTTGAGAAATAAATTTAGAGTCTGGGGGTTAAGAGAGCCAGGTTCCTGATAAACCAGGAGGGTGAGTCTGACACTGGTTTACCCCAAGGAGTGAATTTTTTCTCAGACACAGTCTTAGAGAAAAAGAAATGGGAAGAGGGTATGAGTTTAGAAGAAAAAAAAGCAGACCAGGGTTCAAATCCTGGTTCCATGCAGGTCCCTGCATGATCCGGGGCCAGTCACTTAGCATTCCTAAACTTCAATTTTCTTGGATTTTTTTTTAAGATTTTATTTATTTATTTGACAGACAGAGATCACAAGTAGGCAGAGAAGCAGGCAGAGAGAGAGAAGGAAACAGGCTGCTTGCGGAGCAGAGAGCCCGATGCGGGGCTCGATCCCAGGACCCGGGGATCATGACCTAAGCCGAAGGCAGAGGCTTTATTTAACCCACTGAGCCACCCAGGTGCCCCAATTTTCTTGGATCTTAATTGAGGGTGGTGATTGTTATCACGGAGAGTCACTGTGATGATTTAGATGAGATAAAATTATGCCACGTGGCCACAGAAGGACTGAGCACGACGCTCGGGAGGCAGCCAGCCAGGAGAGCTGCCTGCTGTTTTCTCAATGCAGTCCCCTGCTGGGCCCAAGAGTTGCTGCTGAGACACTCAGCGCCACAGCTGGGGCTTGGTCCCTGTGAGCCGGCAGCCCACCTGTAGTCCCAGAGCCCCCTGAGCTAGTCAGTTTGCTCGGAAGCAGAAGAAAACGCCAGCAAGCTCCAATCGGAGGAAACACCTCTTCGGAGACCAAGGAAGCCTTTGATGTTGGTGAGAAACTGACTATTCTCTCTCACTTATCCATCCACCCACCCTCTGCACCTGAATTCACTCCCCCATCTCACCAGCAGGCTCCGGCCACTGCACCATCCCTCCATCTGCCCATGCCTCGCCAAGGCAAGCATCCAGCCATCCATCAGACCTAACGTGCATCCTTCCACCCCTCCATACTATCCACAGGGAGCAGACGAACCTGGACTGCAGTCCTGGGTCTGGCTTCCTAGCTGACCTTGGACAAGTCACCAACCTCTCAGAGTCCTCTCACCTGTAAAAGAAAGGGAAATCAGTCATAGCTGGGGTGAGGATTTAGAGAGAGAGTGGACATCATTAAATGTTCATTCCCTCTGCTTCTGCACCTGGGCCAGGACGTATACAGGGAGAAAACCAGTACATCTTGCATGACCTATTGAGAAGTGCTTTTTAGAAATTATCTGTGGAGTTTCAGTGGCATGCTCCCCCTGTGGCCCCAGGGGCTGGGCGGTGGCCAGAGCATTCTGGGGTGGTGGTCGCTCCTAGACTCCCAGCAGAGTGTGCCATCTAGTGGATTGGCAACCAGTGGGGTCCCTGGTAGGCCCTGGATGGCTGGTCCGATGTGGGGTGCCCGTCCCGAGCCAGCCAGAGGTCCCAGGCCCCAGGCGACAGGACTGCCCTCTTCCAGATGTGGCGCCCCTGCTGTCCTAATCACTCCGGGGGCCTGGACTGTCAGGAGCCTTTTGTTTTGTGCATGCTAGCCAGTTCAGTTTTGCCTATCCCAGCCCAACTCCCCTGTAAATGTTTCCAGAAAAAATAAAAAGAATATTCTAGCACCTTCTGTTTTGCCGAGTGTCTGTTATATATAATATATATATATATATATATATATATATGAGAAACAGGGCTGGGGGCTTCCTGTGCACTGTCTCCTGTCCCCTGAGTGGCCCCGGGAGAGACTCAGCAGTTGCCCCATTTTCAGTAAGAAAACTGAGGTTCACTGGGGATGGGTTACTTGAAGGTGAGGGTAGATAGTCAGACCCCTGAATTGATATCTGGACTTACCTGCCATCATCCCAGTGCCCCCATGAAGTGCAGGAAAGAATTTGGACACTGATTTGAACAAGCCAACTGTAAAAGAAATTTATGAGTCAACCGGGGATATCTGGACCCTGACTAGATGTTGGATGACATTAAGGAAAGGCTGTTAATTTTTTAACGGTGGAGGTGGCATTGTGGTCATGTTTTCAAAACCGAAAAGAGTCCTTCTTTTTTAGAGACAGGCACGGAGATATGCTCCGGGGAAACAACACAGTGTTTGGAATTTGCTTCAAAATAGCCTGGGGTGGGCTGGTACGGGGACAGCACAAAGCTTAGACAGAACAAGGGGCTGAGCGCTGTTGGCACCTGGATGGCAATGATGTGGAAACTGTGTAAATTGTGATGAAAATATGTATTATTTTCTCTACTTTTGGGTCATTTCAGATTTTACACGATTGAAGGTTTTAAAAGTCAACAGGTAAAAATAAAGTGCAGGAGGGGAGGGGGTAGGAGAGGGGAAGCCACTGGAAAAAAAGCAAAGCAGCCCAGCATCCAAACTAAATGTTGGGGGGTATCAGGGAGCTGATTCAGAGGAACAAATGCCTCGAAGTAGAGAGGGTATAAGAAAGAGGCCAGGGCTGGTGGGAGCAAACCATTCTAAGTCGGGTGGATTAAGGAGAAAGCACAAGGGTACGGGGTGCTGCAGAATGAGATGCCCACCAGCCACCCCTAGGCCCCCTTGCCTCCCTTAGATCCCACCCCCAGGTCCCCAGGCCCTCCAGCCCCCTCCCTGGTCCTCCCGGCTCCTTCACACCCCCCAGGTTCCCTTCAGGCCCTCCTGCCTCCCTCAAATACCCTGAGTTGCCCCTCTGGACCTCCTTTGGCCCTCCTTGGCTCCTTTCCCCCTCCCTAAGCCATCCAGGCTCCAAAAGGACCAGCCAGCAGCTCCCTTCTCCAAGGCAGAGCTGCCCACCT